>SJYX01006468.1:140950-159122 GCA_006410675.1 Oreotragus oreotragus
GGGGAGATTCTCTTTTGATATCCTATCATTTTGCCTTTTCATACTGTTCATGGGGTTCTCAAGGCAAGAATACTGAAGTGGCTTGCCATTCCCTTCTCCAGTGGACCACGTTCTGTCAGACCTCTCCACCATGACCCGCCCGCCTTGGGTTGCCCTGCAGGCATGGCTTGGTTTCATTGAGTTAGACAAGGCCCTCGTCCTAGTGTGATTAGATTGACTAGTTTTCTGCGAGTATGGTTTCAGTGTGTCTGCCCTCTGATGCTCTTTTGCAACACCTACCATCTTACTTGGGTTTCTCTTACCTTGGGCGTGGGTTGTCTCTTCACGGCTGCTCCATAGCACAGCCACTGCTCCTTACCTTGGACGAGGGGTATCTCCTTACCGCCGCAGTTCCTGACCGTCAACGTGGGACAGCTCCTCTAGGCCCTCCTGCGCCTGCACAGCCCCTGCTCCTCGGTTGTTCCTCTCGGCCGCAGGCCGTGGCCTCGGGGGTGGGTGGCTTCTCCCAGCTGCTGCCCCTGGCCTCGGGCTCAGGGTGGCTCCTCCGGGTCACCACCCCTGGCCTTGGGCGCAAGGTGGCTTCTCCCGGCCGCGGGATGTCTCTTCCTGGCCGCCCCTGATCTCTGACACGGGGCAGCTCCTCCCGGCCGCCGCCCTGACCTGAGTGAACTCCGGGAGATGGTGATGGATAGGGAGGCCTGGTGTGCTGCGATTCATGGGGTCGCAAAGAGTCGGACACGACTGAGTGACTGAACTGAACTGAACTGAAAGCTGAGTTATATACTGAGTATGCACTGAGTTATATCTCAGTAAAGCTGAGTTATATACTGAGTATGTACTGAGTTATATCTCAGTAAAGCTGAGTTATATACTGAGTATGCACTGAGTTATATCTCAGTAAAGCTGGAAATTTGTTTTTAAAGGAATTGAAGCTGATGTGTCCTGTGTTCCAGTCCCTTTCACCAGTGATATCTCTGAGAGTGACTGTGACTAGCTGAAGACTAGTGAGGTCATCAAAGTACTGCTGAATAGAATTGAATGAGGAAGTACTGAACCAGAGGTAGTGAGAGGAACTGGAGGCCTTATGATCTGGAGAGTGTGTGAAAAATGGAGGTGAGTCAGCCTCTCCCCCTCTCCCCCGTGGCAGTCCTGGGCTATGGGCCACTCTGCAGCTTCTGAAGGCTGTTGTTTGACATTTGCTATCTCCAGCTTCAGTCTCCATGAGTGCCTACACTTTCTGGCCAAGGAAACAGATGTCTTGACTGTCTCACATAGCTTTGCATATGTGATGGCAAAGTGATTCAAATATGACATTTTGGAGAGTTAAATATTTGAGCATCATTTTTCACTAGAACCTCAGTGTGTTCTGCCTATATAATTTTTAGCTTTGAGAGATGAGGAAAAGCCCATGATAATAAAAAAATAATCTGTGCTCCCTATATTTTTATAATCATACTTTCCAGTCACTATTTGATTACAATGGCACTAAAGGCTATTAAATAAGTATATGATATATAATTACAAAAATTTTTTTAATTCAGTGAGCTTTTCTTACATACCTACTATTTTCTAGATCCAGAATGAATTAATAGTCTGGTAAGAGATACAGACAGGTGATCAAATAACTACAGTGTAATATAATTATATCAATGATTTGCGTGTTGTTGGAGGGCTTGAACCTTGTTTTAAATCCATCTTCCTCACACCCATTATATGTCTATCTGTTTAACACATTGCTGCTGCTGCTGCTAAGTCGCTTCAGTCGTGTCCGACTCTGTGCGACCCCACACATTAGTTCATGTTATTTCTTAAGCAGGTTTCCTATAAAGATTTTAAGGAGTAGCACTGCTGACATTAAAACATATAAATGAGGGAATTCCCTCGTGGTCCAGTGGTTAGTTCCATGCCTCCACCAAGCACTGAGTGCTTCAATATCTCTAAAACATGGGTTTGATCCCTGGTCCAGGAATTAAGATTCTGGCAAGTCTTGAAGCAGGGTAGAACAGAAACAAATTGTTGGGTTCATGCTGTCTCTTATTTGGTTGTTTTAGAGACTCTTCATGAACAGTTCTGATTTTCAGAAATCCTATATGAGACATGCTGTGTTTATCACATTGAGGATAAACAGCATCATTCTGTTGACAGTTAATGTTGCTTCTGGCTGCCAAGCCTGCAGCCTCTTGCCTTTATTCCTTGCCCATTCATGAGCTTTCCTCCCTGACTCTGTGAGCTCCCAGTGTTTCCAGTAAACTATTTGCTTAAACAGATAAAATTAAGAATAAAATTAAATGCACATGGAATACTGTCAGTGCTGCCTGTATAGATATTAAAGGACTTTGCATAGTCTGCTTTTGTCTTTTGTTCAGTCACCCCTGCCACAGCGGGTTATCTTCTGGGAACCTTCTGAGCAGTCTCTGGGCTCCATGCTGTAATGAGGACTCACTCTTTTGATCCATAGGACTGTTGTCGCAATCTGATTAGTACAGTCCTTACAAATTAATTGTTGGCTAGGAGTAATTTAAAACTAACCTCTTTTTCAGAAAAAAAAAAAAAAAGAATAAAAATAATAGTAAAATAACCCTCAAATCCTTGAGTACATATAGTAATTATTTTTAGTGTATCTTTTTGATGGTTACTGTAAACATGTAAATATCTACTACTGTCCTAAAGAGCAAAGCATTATTGTACAGTTTTTTAACTGAGTGCTTGAATATCTCTAAAGTTAAATCCCATGATGTTCAATATTTTCCATAGTCAGTTTACACTGGCCTGGCCTGTGATTAATTACCTTCCTTTAGGCCAGATGAGCACTGTAGAGTTCTGTGGTTATTGGGTGTTGATGCTGAAACAGCAGCCTTGCTAATTCTTGCATATTTGCACACTGCTGTGTTCTTTCCTTGATATCTGCATTTTCTGTATCAATCACAGATGCACCAGAATATCATTTTCATAGTACATTTGACTTACGCATTGTATGGTAAAATCATTATTGTTTTTCATCAAATGAATACTGTTTTAACAAGGGAATATTATTTGCCCATGGGAAAGAAGAGATTCCTGCGATTTGTGACATGGATAAACCTTGATGGTATTATGCAGAGTGAATGTACATCATGGTGCCTACAGTTAACAATACTGTATTGGAGACTTAAAAGTTGCTAAGAGAGTAGATCTTAATAGTTACCACCCACACACAAAAAGGTGTGTGGTGATGTGAAGTGATAAATGTGTTCAGTTCAATCGCTCAGTCCTGTCTGACTCTTTGCGACCCCATGAACCGCAGCATGCCAGGCCTCCCAGTCCATCACCAACTCCCAGAGTCTACTCAAACCCAATAAATGTGTTAACTAACCTTATCGTGGCAACCATTTCACAAGATACACATTATCACCAAGATTGACATCCAGGAGTTTACCACCTCTGTGTTCTTCTAGGTTATTGACAGTTTATGCCATGAAAGGTTGTTGAAGTTTGTCAGATGCTTTTTCTGCATCCACTGAGATGATTATATGGTTTTTATCTTTAGTTCTGCTAATGTGGTGTGTCACATTTAATCTGCATGTGACAAACTATCCTTGTATCTCAGGAATAAATCCCACTTAATCATGGTGTGTGATCATTTTAATATGCAGTTGAATTTGATTTGCTGATATTTTCTTGAGAATTTTTGCATCTATATTGATTAAGGTTGTTGGCCTGTATTTTTCATTCCTTGTAGTGTCTTTATTTGGATGTCAGGGCAATAATTGCCTTATAGAATAAGTTGGGGAGTATTGTCGCCTCTCCAGTGTTTTATAAGAGTTTGAAAAGGATTGGCATTCATTCTTCCTTACATGTTTGGTAGAATTAGTGTGGAAACCATCTGTTCCTGGACTTTTCTTTGTTGAAATTTTTTTGATTACTGATTCAATCTCCTTGTTTATAATTGGTCGGTCCAGACTCTATTTCTTCGTATCTCAGTCTTGGTAAATTATATTTCTAGGAATTTATCCATTTATTCTAACTTATCCAATTTGTTGGCTACTATTAAATTACTATAATTATTTATAGTAGTTTCTTACGATCCTTTGTATTTCATGGTACAGCTATAATGTCTCCTTTTTCGTTCCTAATTATATAAAGTATGGCCCCACCATACAATGAAATATTATTCAGTGACAAAAAAAAATGAACTCTCAAGCCATGAAAATACAGGAATGAACCTCAAATGCGTATGACTAAATAAAAGAAGCCAATCTGAAAGGTGCATAACTATTTGACTCCAACTATGTGGCATTTTGGAAAAGGAAAAACTTTGGAAACAGTGAAAAGATGAGTTGTGCCAGGGCCTGGAGTGGAGGTGAGGGGGGCGGATATATAGGTGAAGCATAGGTGATTTTGGAGGCAGTGAAATTTATCAGTATGGTATGATGATGGTATCAGTGGAAGCCCAATGATAATGGTAGATGTAGGTCATTATACATTTTCAGATTCACAGAATGTGCAGCACTAAGAATGACCCTTAGTGTAAACTGTGGACTTTGGTTGATAATGGTGTGTCAGTGTCGCTTCCTCAGTTTTGCCACACTGGCCTGGTAACACTGGTGGGAACGGGTTATGTGGAATTCTCTGTACTCTCTGCTCAGTTTAACTGTAAAGCTAAAACTGGTCTAAAAATAATTCTATTAATTAATTTTTAGTTATTATCTTTTAAGGAAAGAAAATATATTACAGATATGTCACTGCTTTCTCATAATTGTTCTGTTGTTTTCAGGGAAGATGACCTTCCAATTCTATTTATTTATTTTTTTTTGGCATTGAGTGAACAATTAGGCTGTGAAAATGAAACGTACCCCTTTTGGGAATAGGCAGCTTTCGTACAATAAGTCATGATTTTAAGATTAGCAGGACTGGGTATGTTAAGATGGTGAGCAGCACTCTGGAGATGATCTGACTTGTTCTTCCATTAAAGAGCGTCACCGTCCTCTGCACAGTGTGCTGAGCAGCTTTAGGCACAGGACTTTGAACCGACTGCTGCAAGAGGATGGTGCAAGTTCCAGTCTGAGTTCAAGCTAGAAGGCAGAAGGCTGATGCCCCAGCTCGAAGACAGCAAGAATTCGTTCTAATGCAGACCTTTTTATGCTATGCAGACCTTCAACTGATTAGATTAGGCCCACCCTTGTTGGGGAGGGCCATTTGCTTTACTCAGGCTACCAATTCAAATATTAATCTCTCCTGAAACAGCCTCACTGCCTACCCATAAATAATTCTTTGCTTGGGAATCCTGGGACCCAGTCAGGTTAACATTGTGACCACCTTGTAGGCTGTTGTTAGGGTTTGGTTTTTACTTCAGTGAGGTGGGAAGTCCTTGGACAGTTTTGACAGAGATGTAACATGACTTGACCTCTGTTTTGAAAAGGTGATTCTCCAGTTTCTGTCAGGAGATGAGAGTGGTTGTAAGGTGGTGGCTTATCCTGGGATAGTGGGGCTGGGGATGGTGAGAACTATTGGAGGCATTTTGAAGGAAGTTCAGTTCAGTCGCTCAGTCGTGTCTGACTCTTTGTGACCCCATGAACCATAGCATGCCAGGCCTCCCTGTCCATCACCAACTCCCAAAGTCTACCCAAACCCATGTCCACTGAGTTGGTGAAGAGCCCGGGGAATTTGATGGGGAGCTGGTCTTGGAATCTGAGAGAATGAGAAGTGGTAAGGCTGATTCCAAGGCATTTGTGTAAGGCATTGGAGAGCTGAAACAGACCTTACTGTGATTAGGAAGGTTGTGGAAAGACTAGTTTTGCAGTCATTTGGTTATGGTGATGACAAAATACAGGCTTTACCACATGTTATCTAATAGTTGTGCACATACGATCTCGCCCACCAGGTGGAGGCTTTCATGAGGGGAAAGATTTTGGTCCTCGTCATAGGATCTTCTTCACTTCAGGGCAGTACCTCACACATGGCTTGTGCTCACTGAGCACTTGAGGAATGAATATATGAACTTTGCTGCAGGTAGGTTGCAATGTAAGTGCCTTCTAGAGTCAGGCAGAGTAGCTATATAGAGTTGTCTTTCTATAGTGGTGGTGGGTTTTGTATAGATGGCTGCTGCTAAGTCGCTTCAGTCATTAGAAGTAGCTTATTATCTTGGTAATGAAATCATACAAAGGTCTTGAGTCTCTGGAACTGAGACATCCAGCAGATGGTATTTTTATGTATACGACATTGTGCCAGGCCAAGAGCTGGGCTGCAAGTGCTAACTGGAAGCCTCCTCCCCTCTGATGGGGACCAAGCATGCGCATTTCCACGACAAAAGGAGTGCACCAAGAGGCACAGTGCTGACAGTACTCAGAGTAAGAACGCTTACTAGAAGCACTCTCGTTTGATTCCTGAAACAGCCATTTCAGTTCAGTTCAGTCGCTCAGTCGTGTCCGATTCTGCGACCCCATGAATCACAGCACGCCAGGCCTCCCTGTCCATCACCAACTCCCGGCGTTCACTCAGACTCAGTCCATCGAGTCCATGATGCCATCCAGCCATCTCGTCCTCGGTCGTCCCCTTCTCCTCCTGCCCCCAATCCCTCCCAGCATCAGAGTCTTTTCCAGTGAGTCAACTCTTGGCATGAGGTGGCCAAAGTACTGGAGTTTCAGCTTCAGCATCATTCCTTCCAAAGAAATCCCAGGGTTGATCTCCTTCAGCATGGACTGGTTGGATCTCCTTGCATCCAAGGGACTCTCAAGAGTCTTCTCCAACACCACAGTTCAGAAATAGCCATTTAAGTAGATGTTTTTATTTGTGGTTAAAACACCAGGCTCACTACAGTAATGACTGCATAGCTTCATCTCTTTGAGTGTTCACTACCTAGGGGAAAAGCTGAATTTTTTTTTCCGGTCTCCTGTATTCCCTAGCAAAGTATCTTGAGCATAGCAACACAGTGAATGATTTTGCAGAATAAATGGGTGAAGAAATGAATTACTTTGAAGGGTGGAGAAACGTTGGTATGTAGTTAGCTGGGAGACTTCTTGGAATAGGAGGCTCTTACCCATACAGTAAGGACTTCCCTGGTGGCTCAGATGGTAAAGCATCTGTGCCTACAATGTGGGAGACCCAGGTTCGATCCCTGGGTGGGGAAGATCCTTGGAGAAGGAAATGGCAACCCACTCTAGTACTCTTGCCTGGAAAATCCCCTGGACGGAGGAGCGTGGTAGGCTACAGTCCATGGGGTCACAAAGAGTAGGGACACGATTGAGCGACTTCACTTTTCTTTTTCACCCATACAGTAAAGTCCCAGGAGTGCTTTCCAGTCTTGGGAAGCACTAAGGTGATTGTGGAGGTGAGGGCAAGCAGAAGAAATCATGGTAGTGCTTCTTGTTTTGTGGCGACTGTTGTACCAGTGAGTTACTCACTCAGTCTTGTTTGATTGTGACATCATCCAGGTGTGACAGCTGTTCCCACCTACCCAGAAGAAAATTAAGACTGAAAACGTTGGGGAAGTGTCCTGAAGTCCTCTGGTTATTAAGTTGTGGAGCAGCAATGCAGAGCCAAGATTGGCATTTGTTTTATCATGCTGTTTACACCATGTAGCAAATGGTGCCCGGTCCCCTTCCCTCCACTGGCAAATGAGAGGAGAGGCCTGCCACAGGCTGTGTTCTCTTCAGTTCCCTGGCAGTCACACTAGGGAGCTGGGCACACTTGTTCAGGGAGGAGGCCGGTGTGCTCTCAGGTCCTTGACATGACTCAGGTGTTCCTGGTTGCCTCTAATGATTTCACTTTTTAAGGTTTCACATAAAAAACTTTATTGTAAAAAAAATGTCATGCAGCTTAACAGCAAAAGGGAATGTATTTTTGTATTCCAGTAAGGAACTCACATTTTTATAAGAATTATAGAGTCAATACAGTTTTAAGACAAAACCAATCTGATTTATAACTGCTTTTCTTCAAATATTTTCTGGCTGTATATGTCCTTGTGCAAACAACTTTATCTCTAAGTCTCATTTTTTTCTCTCCCAGTTGTAAAAGTATGAATTTTCACTGACTTCATGGGTCTGATGTGGAAATTAATTGAGATCATAAATGTCACGTGCAGACCAGGGGTCTGAAACATTCTGTGTGCTAAATTTATGATTTACTGGTATTAATGTTTTTATTTTCTAAGCAGAGGAGAGCAGTTTTGGTTTTTAAACTAAAAATTTGTTAAGCCTTATTTTAAGACTATGCAGCAAAGATAATTTTTGCCAGTATTGTCTGTTTCTTAGACTTTAATGTTTCTTTTATTTAGAAATTATTTTTCCCAAGACAATACTCTTGAGTTCTAACTCTTCAGTCTTTTGAAATGCTCCAAGGCATCCCAGATTTTCTTCACAGTTAATTTTCTTAGGATTTGCCAGGCATGGGTTGCTTTTGCTTTAATTTACAATCCAGGATACTTTGTAAACATAATTTTAAATGTTTTTTTATGGGATTAAAAGGAATGTAAGTGAAATGTTCCTTTGCTTCATGTTTTATGAAAGTGGAATTTGTGTGTATGTTTTGTTGTTGGAGTGTGTTTACTGTTTTGAACAGACTTTGTTTTCCACTTTGAATTCCTTGTTTGATATTAGTGGGATGAGCTACAGCTGGATGGTAGAAAAGAAGGCTGCATATATTTCATGCTCACACCTCCCCAGTATCGTATGATTTCACATATTAAAAGTATGTCAGGGATTTCTTGGCCTAGGACTACCTAGTGTCTTAAAACTGTATACAGAGATTAGCTTTTGGGGGTAATTTACATTCCTCATGAAAGAGTGTTGATACCACTTCTGGGGACTGAAGGGCATTGTCAGTCAGAGAGCTTCATGCGCAGGCTGCTGTGTCACCGGCCTGTAGACTGTGAGGACTTCTGTTCAGCCTTCTACAGAGAAAGGCAAAATAAACAAGCTAGGAAGGCCCCATCAGGCTACTGGGTTTTTTCCCTTGAGTTTGGAGCAGAAAGGATTGGGGACTGGTTTGTTTTGTTTTGCTTTAAGCAAGCAGAGTCACACAGAACTGAGTGACTTTTACTTCACTTCATAGGAAAATATAGAATGCCCTAGGTCCTGCTCCTGGCTCATTAAAGATGATCAATAAATGAAAAATAGTAGAAGCCACAGGACGGGTGGTGATATAGGAACAGTGATTGCGGGAGAACCTGGTCGGTTCTGGTACAGCTTGCGGTGGAGGGCTGATGGCGGAAGAGAGTCAAGACCTGTACGTGTGTCTGTTCTTCGCTCCACTCCCTGACCCTCACGGAATACTCAGCCCTGGCCTTTGCACATAACTAATATAGCAAATATTTTTTGAAACATTTATGAGCATCATTCACATTATTACAAAATTTTATAAAATGAGGCCTATAAAATGCTTTGTTTTCTTAAATTATTTCTTTTGAGGCATCATCATGTTATCTTAGATACAGAAGTATTTATGCCTTATCTTTTCTCAGTTTTGTATGTGCGTAAATGAAAGTACTGAAAAAGTGTTTTATTAAAGAAAAAAATCTGTTAATAGCCTATATCTTATAATTGGTTCTCATATTGAAAAAAATTGGTTCTAATATTGAAAAAAAAGTTGGCTTAAAGCTCAACATTCAGAAAACGAAGATCATGGCATCCAGTCCCATCACTTCATGGGAAATAGATGGGGAAACAGTGGAAACAGTGTCAGACTATTTTTTTGGGCTCCAAAATCACTGCAGATGGTGACTGCAGCCATGAAATTAGAAGACGCTTACTCCTTGGAAGAAAAGTTATGACCAACCTAGATAGTATATTCAAAAGCAGAGACATTACTTTGCCGACTAAGGTCCGCCTAGTCAAGGCTATGGTTTTTCCTGTGGTCATGTATGGATGTGAGAGTTGGACTGTGAAGAAAGCTGAGCGCTGGAGAATCGATGCTTTTGAACTATGGTGTTGGAGAAGACTCTTGAGAGTCCCTTGGGCTGCAAGGAGATCCAACCAGTCCATTCTGAAGGAGATCAACCCTGGGATTTCTTTGGAAGGAATGATGCTAAAGCTGAAACTCCAGTACTTTGGCCACCTCATGCGAGGAGTTGACTCATCGGAAAAGACTCTGATGCTGGGAGGGATTGGGGGCAGGAGGAGAAGGGGACGACCGAGGATGAGATGGCTGGATGGCATCACTGACTCGATGGACGTGAGTCTGAGTGAAACCTGGGAGTTGGTGATGGACAGGGAGGCCTGGCCTGCTGCGATTCATGGGGTCGCAAAGAGTCGGACACGACTGAGCGACTGAACTGAATACTGAAAAAAATTTTAATGACTTTAAACCTTTCCACCTAGGAAAGGAAATGCCATTTTTGTAGATCTAAGAAAAGTGACTGGGACTTCCCTCGTGGTCCAGTGGCTAAGATTGTGCTCCCAAGCAGGGGCGGGTCTGACCCCTGGTCAGGGAACTAGATCTCACATGCCACAACAAGTAAGTAAATAAATAAGGGAAAGTAACCTAGAGGAATAGAAAGGACACTCCTCTAATCTCTTATTCGTCTTTTTTTTTTTTTCTTCTTCTAAGCAGCAAAATAGTCACTAGTTTCACTGAGTCTTAGGCAGCAAGTTAAAAATGTGGAGTAGCAAGATTACTGTTCTTTACTGGAGATTTTCCAGTAAGGCAAAGCAAAAATATTTGTGAATGTGTGGAAGTATTTTCTGGACCTTAACTCTTACGTCTGGCATATGCTGCTGTCTGCTTATAAGATTCGACTTGTAGCTGGTAAATCAGAGATTCCCCTTGGAGTGTTATTATATCAAGGGGCAGGGATAGCAGGAGGGATAGTGTTGGAATGTGATGTGTTTATCATATATGCCATGAGTTTGTTACTGGGTTGTTTATCTCCTGTGTAGCCAAGTACACATTAAATTCCATTAGGTTAGCATTTGAGGTCATAATAAAATTTCTGGTTTTTAGAATCATGGACATATTCTTCTTTGAATGCTGTAAGAGATGGCTGCTGAAAATAATATGAACCATATCTTCATATTGTAGCCAAAACTCAGTTTCAAGAAGTTTGTGATAAATCACCTAGAAAAGACAATGAATTATGTCCTGATGGTTGGAACGAGACAAGCTTTCTAACAGAGAAATGAGACAAGCTTTGTAATAGAGATGACAATTATTAATTATTCATCACAAAGTATATGTGTGATGGGAGCTAATCTCAAAGCTATAATAAAAAGAAGCCTGTGCTTTTTAATATAATGAATGAAAAATGTCAGTTTAAAAGGGCAAAGAAGAATCTTAAATTATAAAAATGTTGAATTCCTTTGCCATAAACTTTAAAAACTCTATAAATTCTTCTAAAACCCCAACTCACTGAAGTTTTTTTTCAGACCAGTAATTTATCTTGAATTAAAATTAGGCATCAGCATCACTGTGAATGAATCCACTAGTTAGTTAACTATTAAAATAAACTTATTAGAAAGTACTTAGAGGAAAAGAATATTAATAGTGTAAAGATTGGCCAGGAAATGAATATATTTCTTACTAAGGAAGTAATAGTTGTTTTTCATACTGCAAAGTCTAAACATTTGTCCATTTATATCATTGAGTTAACATCTGTATTTGTTTACTAGCCTCAGTACTCTGTGTGTTCACATTCCTTATCTTCATTTAATCCTCCAGTAACCATCAGATGTAGGTATCTACAGCAACCTTACAGACAAGGAAATTGAGCTTTCTCAGTGTTGGATAATTAAAGACTGAACAGTTTCTCCATGCCACAGTCAAATCCCAGTCTAGGGCCACATGTTTCCAAACTCCCTAAATTTTCCTTGACACCAAGCTATATAAACCTCAGAGAATTTTCTGCTGGTTCCCACTAGATGCAAGCATTGTAAGGCAGAATAATGGCCTCTAAGATGTTCGCATCCTAATCCCTGGAGCCTGTGAATGTTTCCCCACATGGTAAAGGGACTCTGCAGATGTGATGAAGGCCACAGAGGTAAGAGAGAATTCTGGATTATACAGCTGGCCCAGTGTAACCGTGAGGGTCTCTGACAGATGGAAGAGGGAGTCAGAAGAGTCAGGGGAGATGTGACAACAGAAGCAAAGGTTGGAGTGATGTGACTGCTGGCTTTCATGAAAGGGACCCTGAGCCAAGGGATGTCACAGTCTCTGGAAGCTGGAAAAGTCAGGGCAACAGATTCTTCCTAGAGCCTGCGACACCTTGATCTTAGCACACTGAGCCCGTTTTGAACTTCTGACCTCCAGAACTGTTAAGATTTGTGTAATGGTTCTAGGAAGACCTACAGGACCTTTTAGAACTAACACCCAAAAAAGATGTCCTTTTCATTATAGGGGACTGGAATGCTAAAGTAGGAAGTCAAGAAACACCTGGAGTAACAGGCAGATTTGGCCTTGGAATGCGGAATGAAGCAGGGCAAAGACTAATAGAGTTTTGCCAAGAANCTGGAATGCAAAAGTAGGAAGTCAAGAAACACCAGGAGTTACAGGCAAATTTGGCCTTGGAATGCAGAATGAAGCAGGGCAAAGACTAATAGAGTTTTGCCAAGAAAATGCACTGGTCATAGCAAACACCCTCTTCCAGCAACACAAGAGAAGACTCTACACATGGACATCACCAGATGGTCAACACCGAAATCAGGTTGATTATATTCTTTGCAGCCAAAGATGGAGAAGCTCTATACAGTCAACAAAAACAAGACCAGGAGCTGACTGTGGCTCAGATCATGAACTCCTTATTTCCAAATTCAGACTTGCCATTCATTCAGCAGGTGCTTATTTCACATTCCTCTATGCTAGCACTGTTCTTGGTTCTGGGCACACAGTGATGGTCAAAAAATTCATGGTCCTTACCCTCGTGTGTGTTCAGCACCAAGAACAGTGCACAGTAACGGACAGGATGAATGGGGAAGGGTGGGGAAGGTCAGGAAGGGAAGGCTTGTGCTGAGACCTGAATAAGATGCCTTTTGGGCACCTTAACAGAATACCATAAACTGTGTAGTTGATAAACAGAAATTTTTTTCTCACAGTACTAGAGACTAGGAAGTGCATGATCAAGGTGCCAACGGTGAAAGCCCACTTTCTTTTATTATTAATTTTTATTGGAATATAGTTACTTTACAACGTTGTGTTAGTTTCTGCTGTACAGCGAAATGAGTCAGTTACATGTATACATATATCCATTGTTTTTTAGATTTCCTGCCCATTTAGGTCCCCACAGATCACTGAGCAGCGTTCCCTGTGTTAAACTGTAGGTCCTTACTATTTATCTGTTTCATACATAGTAGTGTGTATATGTCAATTCCAATCTCTCAATTTGTCCCACCCCAAAAGCCCACTTTCTGACGTACAGATGGTTTATCTTTTCACTATGTCCTTACAAGGTGGAAGTGGGGCAAGGGAGCTCTCTGGGGTTTCTTTTATAAGCGCACTAATTCCATTCATGAGGACTCTGCCTTCATGACCCAAGTCCCACTCAAAGCCTTCATGACCCAAGTCCACTCTGCCTTCATGACCCAAGTCCCACCTCTTAATACCATCACTTTGAGTGTTAAGTTTCAACATCTGAATTTGGACGGGGGCGTGCACAGAAATTTAGTTTATAGCAGAAGAACTAGATGTGGGGTGATCAAAGGGTCAGGGCAGGACCCATTCTAGATGAAGAGAGGAGCACACAGGTTCTTGAGATGGGAAGGAGCCTAAGCTGCTGAAGAGGGGACTGACTTTAGTGAGCCTGGGGAAAGAGGAAGGAGCAGTGATTAAAGGGGAGGTCAAGGCCAAGTCATGTAAGGGCATATAGCGGGTGGTAAGGAGTATGGATTTTTAAAAATTGTAACAGGCAATCAGATTCTTATCAAATTTAGCTTTTTGAAAGGGCATTTTCTTTGTTGTTGTTATTGTTTTAGTACAGATTCTTGAACTAGGATTCTGATAAGCCAGATCCAAAGATGGACTAGCACCGTGACTGGCCAGTTTCTGGGTCTTCAAGTCAGCTCCTTCCAATGTATTGAGTCCCTTGCAACCCTTCAGGGCAAGAAACGAGAGGGGAGAGCAGTGTCACCCATTGGACAAACAAGTTGAAATGGGCCAAATTTTAGCCACAAACACAAAAGATTTTACCTAAAAATACTATTGCAGTCATCTCTGAGCAGACTGTGACACAGGTTAGCTAAGTTTGGGAAAAAACAACAACATCAAAGCCTTCTGTTGATGAAGCTGGTAAATTTGTCTCCTCCCCTGGTCAGGCTGGTCACCCCAGTAAGACATACCCAACCACACTTGGCCATTCCACAGAGATGAGAATCTCTTCTGATTGCACCATAGGCTGATAATCCCGAGAGTGAGTCAGTTGCCAATCTCACAGAAATGAGACAGATGAGGACTACAGGGGTTGGACCCAAAACTGCCTTCCGTGACCTGGAAGCCTAGAATCTGGTTGTTGATGTTGAACTTCATGCTACCAGTCTTCACTCACTGGGGATAAAATGACATGGAGGAACAGAACAGGGTCAGTACACACCTGGGGAACAGAGATATGACCTAAATGTTACCTGGCCACCAGCCATAAAAATGTCTCAGGGATTTCACAAGTGTTCCCATGCCTGGGCCTTACCAACCTGGAATTGAGGCTTGCAATAGACAGACAGAGCTCCCAACATCAGCACCAGGAGACTTGGCTAGGAATGCTGGCTTTGATTCCTCATTACCTGTGTGACCTTAGGTAAGTCATTTAACGTCTCTGGGTCTCACTTGGCTTCTGTGGACAATAGAGAAGAGAAGGTGGCCTTGCCAACATCATGGGGTTGTATTTCAAGGCCCAAAGGAAGTAACATTTATGAAAAGGACTTGGAAAGGGTAGAGTACCAAATAAAATGTCTTGTTAGGCTTTATGATCACTGGGAAGTTTGAGGAATTAGGAAATTTATCAGAGTTGAGGTGGATGGTGAAAGGATCAAAAGGCAAAAATTCTAAGGATAGACTATAGAAATGGAGATTTTTCCCTGTGAAACAGAAAAGGTTGAGAGCTATATAGTTCAGCCTGTGACTGGTTCTGCTCAGACTGCTGCTGCTGCTGCTGCTAAGTCGCTTCAGTCGTGCCCGACTCTGTGCGACCCCAGAGATGGCAGCCCACCAGGCTCCCCCATCCCTGGGATTCTTTCATGCTTCCAGAGGAGAAAATAAAATAAATTACATAATTAAAAGGGGGTGTTTTCTATCTCTGAAAAATGTCTTTCAAGGATATTAAACACTNTCAGTCGTGCCCGACTCTGTGCGACCCCAGAGATGGCAGCCCACCAGGCTCCCCCATCCCTGGGATTCTTTCATGCCTCCAGAGGAGAAAATAAAATAAATTACATAATTAAAAGGGGGTGTTTTCTATCTCTGAAAAATGTCTTTCAAGGATATTAAACACTGGAATGTGTTACTAAAGCACGTTTGGTATTCTTTCTCTAGTGACCTCAGGAGAGATTTGTACCTGGGTATGGGTGGCCTAAATATATTTCTGGCTGAAGACAGGGAAGAAACTACAGAGGTTTCCTTGCCTTTTTTTTTTAGTTCGTGGAATTAAATTCATAGGAATTTTCAGGCTGTAAGCTACATAAAGACAGGGAATTCTGTTCACTGATACGTCCCAAGCACCTAGCCTAGTACCTGGTATATACTAAGTACTTAATAAATATTCACTGAATGGACTAACAAAACACCATGAACTTGTCCCGATATTTGAAAGCAAGACAGGCCCATCCCTATACATTCATTTGCTCTCTGCTTCACCTGTCTAAACCAGCCCCAGCCACAGAACATTGTGGGCTGGCTCTGTACACTCAGAGCAGCGGCTTCCAACCCCAGGGATTTTGCACAGAGTGGATGAAGTCAAGCCCACTCTGGCTCAACTGGAACCACCTAGCTTTTACCTAAGATACCTACATATTGAGATTCCAGGTACTGTTTTTCATTTCAGGGGTAACATTCCACCCAAGTTGCCCTTATAGGAGAGAGTTTTTGATGGCAAGCCCGAAATGCAGGAAAAGCAAGGAAATAGGCCTCTTTTTAAAGCAGCTTCCATTCCCAAGATTTCTGAGTAACAGATGAAAGGACTAAAGTGATCAACCTGGTCATGCCTTTGGTGTTGTTTCATAAAAGCCAAACAGAAAGAAGAAAGGATCTAAACTGTTTTCATTTTCCTCTTTTTGAAGTTTCCACTGGCTGTTGATTAAATAATCATATTTTTAAAAAGCAATCTTTCAAATTTGAAAAGGCTGGGAGTTGCCAGGTCCCTGAGGAGGCTCTGATTGTATGCTTACAAGGCCATTGATTGGAATTGTTCTGCTACCCAGTGGTGAATACATTGTGACCACAATATTCTCTCAGGTACAACAGCTTTTGAGCAGAAACATGCTTTCTAGTTAATTATTAGGATCCAGGAAGGAGTGTGACCCTGCGTCTAGGCCTATTATTAGCATCAAGAGAAGCAGAACTGCCAAGCAAGAACTTTTTCCAAAGGCCCCAGTGCGCCAGTAGACACCTTCTCCAACCCCATCTCCAGATGAAAAGGAGAACACAGGTCTGGACCACCCTTCAATGTGAGGAGGGATAAAGAGACCTTTTTGAAGGGCTTTAGGACTGGTCAGCAAGCAAACAGGTTAGAAATTCAGTTCAATACCTGGAATCACAAGTGTCACCTTCTATCACATCCTGATCTACATTCACCTCTAACAACTGAAGCTCCAGCATCCCAAACAATCGCCCTGGGAGGCAACAATTAGATGTGAAGTGAATGTCCCACTTTTGAGAACACATCTTTAGTCCTTTTCCTTTGATTCACCCCAATTCTCTGGCTGAGGGCAGTTGAGGTAGACAAGTCTAGTCCCAGTGTAAAGAAGTGCAGAGAAGTTAAATGGCTTGCCTAGTTCATGGGCTAATGTATTAGCACCACATAATGTATTGATACTTGAAAGATGTGGGCTCTGGCAATGGAGAGAACAGAGTTCATATTCTGGCTCTGCCACTTCCTTACTTGGGCTAAGGTAGGTACTAGGAGTCCAAGTGTTGGAGTCAGATTGGTTGGGGTCACATCTTAGCACTTTTACTTAATTAGCTCTGTGGTGAGGGCTTNTGAAAGATGTGGGCTCTGGCAATGGAGAGAACAGAGTTCATATTCTGGCTCTGCCACTTCCTTACTTGGGCTAAGGTAGGTACTAGGAGTCCAAGTGTTGGAGTCAGATTGGTTGGGGTCACATCTTAGCACTTTTACTTAATTAGCTCTGTGGTGAGGGCTTTGGTGACTGAGTTTCCTCATTTGCAAAGCGAAGAGATTAATGCTATCTGCTTCCTGGGGTGGTTGGTAGACTAATAGATAAGGGAACATAGTCAGCAAAGTGCTGAGTACCCTTAAAAGTGAAAAGTGAGAGTGTTAGTCACCCAGTCATATCTGACTCTTTACCACCCAGAGGATGTTACCACCCAGAGGATCCTCTGTCCAAGGGATTTCCCAGGCAAGAATACTGGAGTGGGTAGCCACTCCCTTCTCCAGGGAATCTTCTCCACGCAGGGATCAAACTTGTATCTCCTGCATTGTGGACAGATTCTTTACCATCTGAGTGATGAAATGCTCAATAAATATTAAGCATTATTATTAATACTATTGAGAATATTATTATTTTGGAGAGACATCATTGAGCCCACCCTCTGTTCAGTTCAGTTCAGTCGCTCAGTCGTGTCTGACTCTTTGCGACCCCATGAATTGCAGCACGCCAGGCCTCCCAGTTCATCATCATCTCTCGGAGTTCACTCAGACTCACGTCCATCGAGTCCGTGATGCCATCCAGCCATCTCATCCTCGGTCGTCCCCTTCTCCTCCTGCCCCCAATCCCTCCCAGCATCAGAGTCTTTTCCAATGAGTCAACTCTTCGCATGAGGTGGCCAAAGTACTGGAGTTTCAGCTTTAGCATCATTCCTTCCAAAGAAATCCCAGGGTTGATCTCCTTCAGAATGGACTGGTTGGATCTCCTTGCAGTCCAAGGGACTCTCAATGTTGAGACCTGACTCATGACAGGCCTCAAGGACTAAAGTGGGCCAGAGCTACAATTATAGGGAAAACCAGGTCACTGCCCAGAAGGAACTGAGATCATCCTCCCCCGACCTTGGGGCTCAGCCAGTCAGCATATTCCCAGACTCCCAGATAACATGAAAAGTCCCCTAA
>SJYX01006468.1:183440-212924 GCA_006410675.1 Oreotragus oreotragus
GCCTTTGGAAGAGATCCCTGGAGAATCCCAGGGATGGGGGAGCCTGGTGGGCTGCCGTCTATGGGGTCGCACAGAGTCGGACACGACTGAAGTGACTTAGCAGTAGCAGCAGCCACTTACGTATTCACTGTTACCTGCCTGATGTGACAATATACAACACCTATCTCTCCTATTGTAATTTTTTGAAGAAGCTTGATCTGTTCCCGACAAGGTCGACTATAGATGCACTCAATCCCAGGATCTGCTTATCCACTACAGAGATCCATAGTTTTCTAAATATTCCAGGGGACGTACAGGTCCTAAAACATTGCTCACTGCTATCTGAAAGTCAAATTTCACTAGCCATCCTATTTTTATTTGCTAAATTTGGCAGCATTATCACTGCTTCTTCTTAGAAACAGGTTCCCCTTCCTCTACTTTATTAAAAAAAAAAAAGATTGCATCTTGTGGAAGTTCTTCATTTACCTTACACTGCTGCTGCTCCTGGAGAATCCCAGGGATGGGGGAGCCTGGTGGGCTGCCGTCTATGGGGTCGCACAGAGTCGGACACGACTGAAGTGACTTAGCAGTAGCAGCAGCCACTTACGTATTCACTGTTACCTGCCTGATGTGACAATATACAACACCTATCTCTCCTATTGTAATTTTTTGAAGAAGCTTGATCTGTTCCCGACAAGGTCGACTATAGATGCACTCAATCCCAGGATCTGCTTATCCACTACAGAGATCCATAGTTTTCTAAATATTCCAGGGGACGTACAGGTCCTAAAACATTGCTCACTGCTATCTGAAAGTCAAATTTCACTAGCCATCCTATTTTTATTTGCTAAATTTGGCAGCATTATCACTGCTTCTTCTTAGAAACAGGTTCCCCTTCCTCTACTTTATTAAAAAAAAAAAAAGATTGCATCTTGTGGAAGTTCTTCATTTACCTTACACTGCTGCTGCTGCTAAGTCGTGTCAGTCATGTCCGACTCTGTGTGACCCCATAGACGGCAGCCCACCAGGCTCCCCCATCCCTGGGATTCTCCAGGCAAGAACACTGGAGTGGGTTGCCATCTCCTTCTCCAATGCATGAAAGAGAAAAGTGAAAGTGAAGTCGCTCAGTCTGTCTGACTGTTAGCGACCCCATGGACTGCAGCCCACCAGGCTACTCCGTCCATTGGATTTTCCAGGCAAGAGTACTGGGGTGGGGTGCCATTACCTTCCACTACTCTCTCTGAATCCTCTCCCTCCCTCCCCCACTAAGTCTCTTCCTTCTTCTTTATTTGTATAGAAAAAGAGAAAAGTCAAATATGTTGTGACCAAAGGTCAATGCCAGGAACTGGAGATCCTATACCCTGTTCCTTGCACGACCCCTCGTACACTAGGAACATGATGATGTGCGGTACCATTCCTCTTGCTCAGCTGCTAAGTCGTGTCTGACTCAGTCGTGAGTCAGGCTGCTCTGACCCAGAGATCGGACTTGTGTCTCATGCATTTCCTGCACTGGCAGGCAGATTGTTTATCACTAGCGCCAAGTCCTTACCAAACCTTCCAAGACTACTTTACAGAGAAAACCTTGCTTCCATTTTCTCTCCCCATATCCTCTTCATATTCTTATCATTTTGCCTTTCTGTTTAATTGCCTGTCCCCTCCAGTAGGCTACTGTTTGGTTCACTACTGAATTTCTTGTAGTATCTAGCACAAATGGTACATAACAAGCATGAAATAAATATCCATTGGATAAATGAAAAAATACATCAATATATTTTTTGTGAAACAGTATTTTTAAATATAGGATGTGATTGTCAAATCAGCACAATTTTATTATGGATTATAAAACTATTAAAATAATTAAATACTAGGCTTGTATATTTATGATATGTAATTATACATTCAACATTAGGTTAATATATGACACAAATGTTACCAGATAATAGGTTATAATATTCATTTAAGCCCTAAATAAAGTAACTCCATAAACTAAGATAAATAGTGAAGAAATCTAATGAGAAAAAAAATTGCATCTATTATAGTGATAATTCTATGCTTTTAATTGAACTTGTTGCAGGTATATTTCATTGTGAAGGTAAACTGTCTAGAAGCCAGGGTTTTACTTCCAAGGCACATTTGGGGTTATTTTTGCAAAGCCCCATACATAATTTAATTGTTGTATGATTATATCAACTATTAATAATATCACCACCATAATTATTTACAGCTTATTAATCATTACTGAACAATTAAAAAGATTTAGTAGCCTATTTCTCATTAACTTATCTTTTGCATAAGAGTAAGAAATTTGTTTTCCCTTGTATAATAACACATTCTGAAAGAACATCATCAGAATCTAGAATAGGAAAAGTAGAAAAAGGACAGAAATTTCATTTTACCCCTAGGCATAAAAAATAATTACTTAAAGATAAGATATTTCATATTTATTAGAAGGCTGCTTCTTCTATCCTCTTGTTATCTTTTTCTCTCTTCTTTGAAACTCTCTCCTGATGCACAAACACCACACACAGCATAAAACATTTTGTTTCTCCCATTTAAGGGAGTTGGATCATAAAGAAGGCTGAGCACCAAAGAAAACTGATGAGCACCAAACAGAAGCACCGAATCGATGCTTTAGAATTGTCCAGCAGAAGACTCTTGAGAGTCCCTTGGACGGCAAGGAGATCGAACCCGTCCATCCTCAAGGAAATCAACACTGAACACTCATTGGAAGGACTGATGCTGAAGCTGAAGCTCCAAGACTTTGGACATTTGATGCAAAGAGCGTCCTCATTTTAAGACTCTGATGCTGGGAAAGATTGAGGGCAAAGAGAGAAAGAGGCAGCAGAGGAGGAAATGGTTAGACAGCATTACTGAGTCAATGGACAGGAATGTGAGCAAACACCAGGAGACCGTGGAGAACAGAAAGCCCAGTGTGCTGCAGTCAATGGGATCACAAGGAGTCAAACACAACTTAGCCACTGCACAACAAGGGAAAAACGATGACATCTGGTAAACAAACAATTCTGATGGTGACTGGCCTCGAGAGCTCTATCTCACTGCATAAGATCATCTGCATTTTCAAGGATGGGAGGCAGTGAAAAATATTTGATACAGAGAGAAAGGCAATATTACTAGTGAAATTTCCCGCATCAGTGGGGTTAAAAAGGAGTTGGATTTTCCTGAGGCAATGGAGCCTGCGCTAGGCCTTTGCCAACACTGTCTGTGCAGGAGAAGTTCTCTGAGCTCATCTCAAATGGGACTATTTGATTAGGTTAGGAATAAAAGATGTTATATTACTTCCTCATACTAAATTATAATCATCAGCCTGCTGTTCTGCTTTCCAGAACAAAGCACAACTCTTCAGAGCACAGCAATTTCATCAAGTACCAGTAGGCTGTCATTAATAGTGCTTGCTTTTCGATGTTTTTAGCTGGACATTGTCCTAAAATTACATTGTGACTCTTTGTCTGAATATTTTGCAGTTGCTCAGGACTCTCTTTAGCCTAGAACTGTAGTAGCTCAGTTGTGTCTGACTCTTTGTGACCCCATGGACTGTAGCCTGCCAGGCTCTTCTATCCAAGGGAGTCTCCAGGTAAGAAAACTGGAGTAGGTTGTAATTTCGGCCAAGAAAGATGAAAGGGGATACTTCACAGGTGAAAGGACAACATCACTTTACCAAGTAGACTCTTTGCTACTAATTTTACAAAAACACAGCATTTTTCCAGGCAATATGTATGGACCAGTTGATGCCTAATGTACAAAAGCTATACAGATATTTGTGACAAAGCTCTTGACCTAATGAGGCCTTACGGTCCAATAGGAAAGATGAATCCTCAACTTGAAATAAAGTCGCATGCAAAAAGTGCCAAGTGATAATGTCACTGCTGGAGAGTCACTCTCCAACCAGTCATAATATTTCACCAGTATGTACTTGTAAACTGTTGAATTTATGAAAATGACCACCCTGTAACGAGAATTTAAAGTTTAATCCAATGTTTTTGATTAATAACTCTGCTGTCATATAATCTAGTGTTGTGTGGTGTTTAATATCTTCATGTCAGAGAAAATATCACAGCTCCATATTTAATTTGTGAGTTCTTCTCATCAGTGGTGTTTGCCATATAGGTAAGTCTACATGAAAAGAAGGACATAACCCCGTGATAGTGTGACCAAATTCTTTAGGGAGAAAAGTAAAATAGTAATTAGATAGCTTTACCATTGCTTTTCTACCAGAGAAAACACATTCACAGTCATTATTTTGGTTCTGTCTGCTTTGATTAGCTTAGCTTTATTAAAAAACAAAAAGCAAAAATAAACACTCATCACTTTGTTTACCTCTCAAATCTTGTAGAAGAAAATGAAATGTGTTCTGTTTTTATAGGTATATTGAGAAAACTTCAATACTTAAAAAGAACAGACCTTAAATCAAAGCAGGTGCTTTCAGCAAAATTAAAATAAACTGAAATCACACAGTGTCTCCTAACTTTGTGAATGAAATTCATAAGACTTGGGAGAAAATACACATCTTCCAGCAAAGCAACTTCCATCAGAGAGGATGCAGTGATTTACAATCTCATGAAGGAAGTTTCTGAGGAAAAAGATAAGTAGAGAAGAGTGTAAGTTGTGGTGTTTACAATGATAGAATGACTTTTACATGACAGAGTTTTCTGCAATATCACTCCATAGGTAAATGAAGAAGGAAGCCCAATTTTTAATAAAACTTCTTGCAAAACTTGATAAAATGTCTTCTTAGAACATAGAAGGTTTAATGAAAAATGGAGCCTTATAATTCATGTGAGGTGCACCACATCTAGAAATTCATAGACCTTAAATCAAAGCAGGTGCTTTCAGCAAAATTAAAATAAACTGAAATCACACAGTGTCTCCTAACTTTGTGAATGAAATTCATAAGACTTGGGAGAAAATACACATCTTCCAGCAAAGCAACTTCCATCAGAGAGGATGCAGTGATTTACAATCTCATGAAGGAAGTTTCTGAGGAAAAAGATAAGTAGAGAAGAGTGTAAGTTGTGGTGTTTACAATGATAGAATGACTTTTACATGACAGAGTTTTCTGCAATATCACTCCATAGGTAAATGAAGAAGGAAGCCCAATTTTTAATAAAACTTCTTGCAAAACTTGATAAAATGTCTTCTTAGAACATAGAAGGTTTAATGAAAAATGGAGCCTTATAATTCATGTGAGGTGCACCACATCTAGAAATTCAACTTCCTCTTGGCTTTCATTGGCTAGGATTTTTAAATGGCGAGGAAAAGGACGTGAAGGCATGTGTTTGCCAGAGTTCCACGTTTGAATAACTTGAACACAGGTAATTTGATCTCCAAGGTGGAATCCAACTCCAGGCAAAAGCAGTGAAGCAGGCAGGAATTCCGTTTCTCTTCCCCTATCCTGTGGTTTTCCATGGACTTCTGGAGGCATTATTGAATCTCCCTAACTTCAAATATATGTTTTTTTTTCTTCTCTTTTCTTTAAGTGTATCTCCATGGTGCTGAGGGTTATGCTAACCAAAAAACCACTTTGATAGGAACATCATTATATGACCTTGAGTAACATACTAAGGATCTTTAAGGCTTCATTTCCTTGCTTGTAAAATGAGGACAATACTGGCAAGCTTATAGAATGCTGGTTAGAACAAAGGCAGTGTCTAAAGCATACACCCATAGAAGATGCCTCATAAGGGTAAGATGCACCTGCCCTTTCCTCCCTCTGCTTAGTTGGAAATACATTCTCTAGTAGAAAAAGCAAGTCCAAAAGGCTTAAAAGGCACCTTTATAGCCAGCCAGACCTTTGCACTTTCAGCCACTGACCAAAAGGAGGAGCTTCTCCGCTCAATACGATTCTAGTTTACTGGAGCTGTTTCCGCTTGCTGGTTGCACATTTCAAGCTGCATCTTCTGTGTGTCTCTGGACCGTGGCTTCCATCCAGCTGCCCCTCCCGGTGCTCTGCCCTGTGAGCGTGTGGCTCTGAGACTGGAGAAGCAGGCTGTTTCCCAGCCCCGGGTCCTGTCCTGGTCTGTGGTGCCCACGGTCCCTAATTTTGGTAGCACTGATCTCTGTCCATCTTCCCCTGATCTAGTCTTTCCCTCGATCTCTCTGTGGTTACGAGGCAACCTTCCAAAATTCGCTATTGCAGCCTTGGTAATACTCTTATTGTTCAGTCGCTTGATTGTGTCTGACTCTTTGTGACCCCATGGACTGCAGCACGCCAGGCCTCCCTGTCCTTCACTACTCCTGGAGCTTGCTCAAACTCATGTCCATTGAGTTGTTGATGCCATCCAACCCTCTCATCCTCTGTCGTCCCCTTCATCTCCTGCCCTCAATTTTCTGCAAAATCAGGGTCTTTTCCAATGAGTCAGCTTTCCACATCAGGTGGCCAAAGTATTGGAGCTTCAGCTACAGTATCAGTCCTTCTGATAAATATTCAGGGTGGGTTTCCTTTAGGATGGACTGGTTGATCTCCTTGCTCAGTAAGACTGGGGTTGCAGCATATCAGGACGAAAAATGAAATGCAGGGAAGAGTTAGATGGGAGGTCAGGATAGCATGGTTCTAGTTCAGATTTCGACAGTAACCAGCGGTGTGACTTTGGAGAAATCAATAAGCTGCTCAAAGCCACGTTTTCTTCAATTGAAAACGAGGCATAAGATTTCCCTGGGGTCCTTCTGGGTCTAAAGTTTAATGATTTCATGATTCTAATTTCAGTGTTGCTCTCAGCAACTGCAGTAAACTAAAAATATTGCCTCTCTCTGCCTGTTGCTTAAGCAATCCTGAGTCTTTAGAAGCAGCCTCTGCTGCTTGGCTTAATGTTGTCTATGAGCTCATCAGGACAGAAGCAGAAGGGAAAAGAACAATGCCTCAGAATTCAAGAAAGAAGGAAATAAACAGTTTTTTTTTTCCTAATCTTAAAATATATGTTTTACTTATAAACTTTTATAAAATCAACTTTTATTTTTCCAAAGCAGAAAAAAAAAAAGTGATCTCTTGGGTAATGAATAATAAATTGGTAAACATTGTGGTCAGATCAAGGCTCAGCCTGGAAGTTGCAACCTTGACATGCACCTCATGCGTGAAAGTTACACTCATGCATAGAAACGTCATCTTACCGAGTAGGAATTAGGCAAAATAGTGATCATTATGGTGGTAATAAATTAATAACTGAATTAAATGTAAAATTAAACTAACTTTTGAAAATGCTTTATTTTATCCTTACATGGAAAAGCTAAATAAGTGAAATAAGCCACTGAACTCTGGATGTTGGCGGCAAATATTTCTCTGAACATGCAGTTTACTGAGTCCTGTTCTCAATATCCATGTCTTCCTTACTTTATCTGAATGTTTGTAGTGATACTATTGATTATTCCTTCTTAATTGAAGATTAATTGGGATTAATCTTTGGGATTTTTTAATCAAAATGGAATCCTCTACCTTTTTATAACCTCTTACATGCCAGCCCCTCTTCCTTTTTTCAACTTTTCATATTTTCCAGGTTATTTCCAAGGATTCCACTGCTTAAGCCCTTTCATCTTCACTCTCTGTTCTTTCTCCCTGGATGAGCAGGTCCAGTTCTGACACTTCAATTATCTAGCACACTTGATGACTCACAGTATGTTCTTGCATGCCAGTATATAAAGTCCCCCACATCTGAATGTTCAAGTTGCAAACTTTCAAAGATGCGAACGTGCATTCACATGTCCAGCCACCTAAGTTAGTTCATGTGTCTAGCATTCTCTGTAAAAGTTTGGTAGCTAGGTTAGCTTTATTGGACTTACAAGATTTGGAATTATGAACAAGCTCTCAGAACAGAACTCTTTCATGTGTAGGGGACTTACTGTATATAGTATACATTTTATATACACACAGACACATATATTATAATTGTATGTGTGTGACTGTATGTATATGTATCTCTCTCTCTATCAGTTCAGTTCAGTCACTCAGTCGTGTCCGACTCTTTGCGACCCCGTGAATCGCAGCACGCCAGGCCTCCCTGCTCATCACTATCTCCTGGAGTTCACTCAGACTCACTTCCATCAAGTCTGTGATGCCATCCAGCCATCTCATCCTCGGTCGTCCCCTTCTCCTCCTGCCCCCAATCCCTCCCAGCATCAGAGTCTTCCAATGAGTCAACTCTTCGCATGAGGTGGCCAAAGTACTGCAGTTTCAGCTTTAGCATCATTCCTTCCAAAGAAATCCCAGGGTTGATCTCCTTCAGAATGGACTGGTTGGATCTCCTTGCAGTCCAAGGGACTCATATATACATATATAATTTACAGCAACATTATTTCTTCCTGTCTTTGGATGTTTCTTTTTTTAATTATTTTTAAGTATTGTTGATTTAAAATATTGTGTTAGTTTCAGGTGTACGCCACAGTAATTCTTCAGATTCTCTTCCTTTAGAAGTTATTATAAAAGATTACTATATATACAATGTGGACATCTCTTATAACTTGCCTAATTTAACCTCTCCCAGAACTTCAATTTTTTCTGATGTCCTCAATATTTATGCAGAAACCTGAATGTCACCCTTCACCACTTTCTTTCATTTCTCCTCCATGTTTTATCCATCAGTAACTTGCATTGATGTTTCCAAAAAATGTATTGTTTTCTCCATCTCCGCTCCAGTTTCTCTGGTATAATTACCAGCAAGCATAGAAATGGACTGGTACCTGGACTTCCTGTCTCTGGCCTGACTGCCCTCTCGACCCCCAATCATCCATCTGGCTGCAACCAGAATGGGTGTGATCCCATCAAACCCTCTCTGACAATTTTCTCTTAACCTTGGCCAATGTGGTCCCTACTTATCTTGTTTATATGGGATTTTAAGATTCATCAGTTCATCAAATTCATCAAATTTCCACCTGCTGCTCTGAGACAATGTTCTGGGACTATAAACTAATTATAATTCCTCAATGAGGCTCTTTTATGCTTTTAAGAGCTTTTTTAAAGCTCTTCCTTCTAACTGAATAGTTCTTCCTCTTACCTCCCTCCTGTGATTTATATTTCAATTTTTAGCTTAGACACCACATCAATATTTCCAGAAAGAAATATTGGACCACCGTAAAGAGAGGTTGAATTCACTTCTCAGCATCCATACTACACTAATTTATTGGTGGTGTACCCGTCTAGTTAATTACGCATCTCATTGCATGCTAATGTCTGTAACAGCAAATAGTATTTATATCTTGTCCACAACTGTATATCCAGTAAATTTGCCAAATTTTGCAAATAAATATATAGGAAGTCTATTTAAAGCTGAAGTTCAGATAAACTACAATTGTCTTTATGTCCCAGTACTTAGGAGATATACTAGAAATTTGCATGTAACCTGAAATTTAAATTTAACCTGGCATCCTGTATTTATTCAATTGCCTTAATTCCAGATCTTAAATTAAAAAAAAATGAAGAACAAGCTCATTACATACTAGTTGTTCAATAAATATTTAATATGTAGCAGCAGAATTATTATAAGATTTTACTCTTTTTCTCCGAAAATGTCATAATACAATTTATTCATTTGAGGGTGTTAGCAATGAGTGTTCTGTGCTTTATTTGACAGTAGAGCTACTTTAAGACAGCTAATATTATGGAATTGATTGTGTCTATGTGGCTTGGTTGTGATATTAACAGTGGAAAATATGTTTGGAGACGAGCCATTGCCAGAGGATTCAGAGATTTTGCGTGTGTTTTGCTTTTGTTTTTTTCTCATAGGCCAGAGACAAGACCTGTCTTAACTTGCTTAGGAAAGCTTTCCTTAGATTTTCACTTTGCACATCCTCTCCCAGAACTGTCCCCTCTATTGCACAGCTGCCGTCAGGAACACTCCAATTGCTGACAAGTGGAGGAAGAGAGAACCAAGGCCATCTGCTGCTGACCTGGAGGCAGGCTCAGGGGAGCAGAGCGCATCATTTCCCAACTTTCCACTCTGTCACTTTGATGCATAAATCCTAAAATCTCGTAAAGACATGCCTTGATTTTCCCTGAGTTATTGTGGAAGAAAACGGACTTTTTCCAGTTCTGTATCTTTAATATTAAATTAATTTTCTTGTGTTATGATTAGAAGTCTACCCATAGATTCTGATTTAAGAAAAAAAAGACTAAAAAGCACAGATGGTCTCCACCCATAATAGGACTAAACCGACTTAATGAAATTGATGAACAGAGTATTCATAAATCTTAATGTATATACACGCATGGATTGCATCTATTCAAGTTTACACAAATTATGTTGGTTGGCTTATCTGTTTCCATTCGCCAAAGGTACTAATGTTAATAATAGAAAAGTGGAGGGTTAAATTCCTGTGAGGTAGCAAAAATAATAGATTAAAGAACACCGAATGCCTGCCTCTCTTAAAAGGCAATGGAATAACTAGGGGAAAAACAAGAGAAGAAACAAAGCAAACTGCAAGAACTGACTTTTTCAGAATTTTGGAAACTATCCAGAAGCTTGCAGCAACCAGGGAGAATTCATTCAAGAAAAGTGTCTGGATCTTGGCAAGAACAGAGAGCTATGCGTCATTTTAACTTAGCCTAGTCCCATGTCCCAATTCCCTGCTTAGTGGCAGCCTTAAAAATGACAGGCTGGATTCCATTACAGATACAGGAGGAAGCGTAACTGATCTCATTTGCAAAGAGTCCTATGCATTTATGTTTATTGGCGTGTTTGTTCATTTGTTATGTTTATTTGCTTTGTTTATTTCTTTTTGGTGGCCACCTCTAGAAAAGAAGCTCAAAAAGTTCATCTTTGTCTCACCTAATTCAGAATTTACCCAGCGCTAAAACTGCTAACTTTGTCCAGAACATACACAGAAACATGTTTAAGTCACTGCTGCCTGAGGCAATGAATAACAGTTGGGGTGGGGGGGTACTTCCTCACAGGAAGACTGTGAGGAAAGGTTGGTGAATGAGATACCTTGGACAATAATGTCTTTGAAAACCTCCAACACATTCTTCAGGATCAACAAGGACATGTATACTTTCCCATGCTACTTATACCCGGGCTCAGTGAAGACCTGCGAAGACCCTGACCTCTTCTGGTTGACTCTGAAGCTCTGCACAGGGAAGTAAGTGAAAGTGAAGTCACTCAGTCGTGTCCGACTCTTAGCGATCCTATGGACTGCAGCCCACCAGGCTCCTCTGTCCATGGGATTTTCCAGGCAAGAGTACTGGAGTAGGGTGCCATTGCCTTCTCCAGTACAGGGAAGTAGTGAAGGCTAAAACAGAGTTATCAGCTGCCAGGCTGGGTGCCAGAGATATGTTTTAATGAACACACATAAGCCCTCTGCAAAGTCTGGGAGATTTTTGTTGGCATTTTCTAAGTCATTTCACGAATTCAATATTACCATGATATCAAAGACAGATAAAGATGTTGCAATAAAAGGAAACGTAGATCAATATCCTTCATTAATATGCACACAGAAATCTTCAACATACAATCCAGCTATACTAAAAAAGATTGCACATCACGATCGAGTGGAATTTATCTCAGGAATGTCACATTTGTTTGTCATCCCCAAATCAATTGATGTAATATGCCCTATCAACAGAATGAAGAAAACAAAAGCACATGATCATCTCAAGTGATACAGAAAATTTATTTTACAAAATCCAGCTCCGTTTCATGAAAAACATAAATAAATAAATAAACTAGGAATAGAACTTGGAATAGAAAGGAACTTTCTTAACATGATGCTTAACGTTATAAGAATGAAACTTCCCCCTTAAACTAGGAACAAGAAAGTGTATTTTCTGACTACTTCTGTTAAATATTTTACAGAAAATTTAGCCAGGGTAACAAAGCAAATAAAAAAACAAAAAATATTCAAATAAAAAAAGGATTAAAAATATCTCTATTTGCAAATGACATGATCTGAAAAAAAGAATACTCCAAAAAGTCTAACATTAACATTCACACAATCAATATAATTGCAAGATTTGTATAGACACTAAAAATTGCAAGATTTTGTTGAAAGAAATTAAAGAGATAAATAGATGAAAAGCCACGCTACACTCATCGATTGGAAGATGATATTTTAATAATGACAAGATAATCCTCAAATTGTTCTAAAAGTCATTGCAATCTCTATAAAAATTTCAACCACCTTTTTTTTCTCCAAAAATGAACAAATTTGTTTTAAAATCCTATATGGAAATCCACAATAAATATTTAAAAAGAAACATTGAAAAAAAATGAATGAAGCTGAACGGCACACACTTCCTGATTTCAAAACTTCCTACACAGCTGTCATCGTCAAATGGTGCAGTATTGGCATTGATTAGGCGTATAGATTAGTGGACTACGATTCACACTACAGAAATCACTCATATTTATGGTCAATAGATTTTCTGCAATGTTTCCAAGACTATCGCATGGGATAAGAATAGCTATTTCACTATGTAAAACTGTTTATCCACATGTGAAAGAATGAATTCAGAGCCTTGTTTCATAGCATACATGAAAATTGACACAAAATGAATCAAAGACCTAAATATAAGAGCTAGAACAATGAGACCCTTAGAAGTAAACAGACTGGAAAAATACCATTTGAAAGGCAACGTAAAGGTAACTCAGGAGCTGATCAAACATATGCTCAATGAATTTCCATGATTGCCCATTGGATACACTGCTGATAGAACATGGAATTCCACCCCAGATGCAAGAATGGTCCATGTCATGAGGACTCACCCTGGAAGAAAGAAGCTAAAGATGTGACTCAGTCATGGGTCACCTTCCAGGGGCCTGGGCCAAGCAACATGACAAACTGGGCCCCAACAGCAGGAGCATACGTCCTGTGTGAGTGTGTCAAATCGACACATCGGTCAACTAGTCCCCAGTCATAGACGCATGTGGTGCTTCACCACCATGGGGGCACACGGAAGATATGGCACCAGCATTCCAGTGAGCCAGGTAGATACTGGAAGCACTGTCATGACTTTGGGGAAATATATCTGCTGGTGTTCAGATATCCAGCAGGTTTCCAGTCTGATCAAGCCACAGTGATCATTGCTCAAGCTACCCAGCAGTGAGTATGCTCCCAATGGCATAGATGAATGGTCCATGTTGTCCTCGGCAAATGATGAGACACAATGTTGAGACCTGCATGTCCAGCTGGTGCATCCATAGAAAAGAAATATTGTTAAGAAACTTGACACCCTTCTTTGAAATCCTGGGAACATGTGTGAACAAGACTGGTGACCACTCCCTTACTTGCAACATCTGAGTTTGTAGACCCACTGGAGAAAGCTTCCGTGGAGATGGAGAAAGGAGAGCAGTGTCAAGTACCAGACAAACATGTGACTTTGTTCCCTATACATTTCTGACCTTCTGGAAGAAAATATCGTTGGCAATTATCTATCCTCATGAAGAGAGATGTGAGGTTCAGACAGGTACAGTCTAGACCAACCAAGAGAACATCTGAACTGGAACAAGAGAATAATGGAGCGTATGGGGCTAAGAGAGAGTTTCTTCTCCCTGTTGCTGTTGTTCAGTTGCCCAGTCGTGTCTGACCCTTTGTGACCCCATGGACTGCAGCACGCCAGGCCTCCCTGTCCCTTACCATCTCCCAGAGTTTGCCCAAGTTCATGGCCGTTGCATCGGTGACGCCATCAACCATCTCATCCTCTGACACCCTCTTCTTCTTCCCCAATCCTCCTCTTTGAGGCATCCTCATATTGAAGGAATCTGAACTCAAAGATGATGGAGTCCACTGGAACATTAGTGCCTGAGTGCTGTCCCAAGAAAACTAACTATGGGACTGCCTTCAAGGAACTGGAGATACAGCAGATGCGCTTCTGTGAGGACCACTTGTGGGCCTTCCCCACGGATGTGCAGAGGCTCTTTCTGCTCTTCATCAAGACCGTCCAGTTAAAGACAGTGACCAACAGATGTGCTAATCCACAGTCCTGAGCTTGACCTCTACTCCAGAGGTGAAGTCCTTACATTTCAAATCATCAGGAGTTTATTACTTTTATGAGGTTTGTTGTTGTTTTCTGGAAAAGCTTTAAATCAAGATATCACTGAATAGCAATTCCAATCATGCATAAAAATTGCATAAACTCAGACAACAATGCCATATAATAATACTTCCTAAATACAGAAGCATTGACTTAAAGCTATTATTCTTCTCGATTCCTAGCTATGAAGAGGAAAGAGGAAAAGGAAGAAAATAATTTCATATCATCATTTTCTATTATATTTCAATTTATGTTAGTAAGATGAAAATATTACTTTTTTATCCTAGGCTTCCTTGGCTATGTAAATTTTCCCATAAAAATAATTTCCCATGTGTCATTGTTAATAACATGTTGACTCTTTTCTGTAAAAAATACTTTTGTCACAATGACTGTCATAGAAAAAAAATAGTGATAATATATTACTCAATAGTCAAAAACAGAATGATAAAATTACTGAAATAAATTACTTTTAAAGAGAAATAAAACTTCTTATAAGAGTTCAAATAAAAACAATAAAAAGGAAAATTAAAGTAGAAATGTATTTTTCCACTTCTTTTTAAAATCATTTCATTATTTTGTAAACATTTGTATCCCCCTTATTACTTAAATATGTTAGTCTGTAAAGAGAGAGGAAGAAAGGACAGCTTTTCAATGAAGATACAACATTTTTTTCACTAAGCCTTTTATCACATGTAAAATTACATTTTTTTTTTCACTCAGGAAGCCAGTAATAAAATTCAATGAACTCTTAACGTGTTTATTTTCAGGAATGCATTTCACCTTACGGTATGCATATACATTCTAAATTAATTAAGCAAGTTAATTAAACAGAAAAACTTCAGAAATTCAGTGCTCTGCTATTATCATCACTAATTTGCTTTTAAGGAGTTTCAAAATTATATTTCACTGTGTAGGTCTGGACTTTGGCACACTCTGAACCATCTTAATTGGGGGACAAACCATTGTTTATTTTAGATTTTTTTCTTTGTCCCATGTCCTCATGATTACAATGTTCTTTATGGGGGAAAAAATACATTTTGTGAATTTAGAGATGACACCACCCTTATGGCAGAAAGTGAAGAGGAACTAAAAACCCTCTTGGTGAAAGTGAAAGTGGAGAGTGAAAAAGTTGGCTTAAAGTTCAACATTCAGGAAACGAAGATCATGGCATCTGATCCCATCACTTCATGGGAAATAGATGGGGAAACAGTGTCAGACTTTATTTTGGGGGGTTCCAAAATCACTGAGGATGGTGATTGCAGCCATTAAATTAAAAGACACTTACTTCTTGGAAGAAAAGTTATGACCAACCTAGATAGCATATTGAAAAGCAGAGACATTACTTTACCAACAAAGGTCCATCTAGTCAAGGCTATGGTTTTTCCTGTGGTCATGTATGGATGTGAGATTTGGACTGTGAAGAAGGCTGAGCCCCGAAGAATTGATGCTTTTGAACTGTGGTGTTGGAGAAGACTCTTGAGAGTCCCTTGGACTGTATGGAGATCCAACCAGTCCATTCTGAAGGAGATCAGCCCTGGGATTTCTTTGGAGGGAATGATGGTGAAGCTGAAACTCCAGTACTTTGGCCACCTCATGGGAAGAGTTGACTCACTGGAAAAGACTGTGATGCTGGGAGGGATTGGGGGCAGGAGGAGAAGGGGATGACAGAGGATGAGATGGCTGGATGGCATCACTGACTCGATGGACGTGGGTCTGAGTGAACTCCGGGAGTTGGTGATGGACACGGAGGTCTGGCGTGCTGTGATTCATGGGATCGCAAAGAGTCGGACACAACTGAGCAACTGAACTGAACTGATGCAATGAAATTGGTGGTTTATTTTAACATCTTTTGAATTGTGATGCTAGAGAAAACTATTGAGAGTCCCTTGGACCTCAAGGAGATCAAACCAGTCCATCCTAAAGGAAACCAACCCTGAATATTCATTAGAAGGACTGATGCTAAAGCTAAAGTTCCAGTACTTTGGCCACCTGATGCAAAGAACCTACTCATTGGAAAAGACCCTGACTGGGAAAGACTGAAGGCAAGAGAAGGGACTGGCAGAGGGTGAGATGGTTAGATAGCAGAGCATCAGCAACTCAATGGACTTGAATCTGAGCAAACTCCTGTAGACAGTGGCGATCAGAGGAATCTGGCTGGCTACCATCCATGGAGTTGCAAAGAGCTGACACACTTTTGTGAAGGAGCGTGCATACACGCAACTATCATAGATTTCTCTCTGTTACATGATGGTTTTGAATCAGATGGATATGATAAGATGTGGCTAGTGTAGAATATCATTGTTCCTGGTTTCCTTCCCTCCCCCAGCTATGACATAATCTCTCTAGTACTGAAGGCAGATAGACTTAATTTTTGCACTACTTATTACCCTTAGCCATTACACATCATTTATGAGCCTGAGGCACTATTGAGTTTCATTCTAAAGGAATAATTGTTGTTGAATGTGAAAGTTCAATAAATAGATTTTAACATTTTATTGTGAAAAATATTATCCCAATAAAAACTGTGTTTTATTCATTCTCGTGTTTGGAGATTTTATGTGCGTGCACATGTGCTTGTATCTGTACTGTTTTCCAAAGCCTCAGGCAAGTTGAAATAATAATTATAAACGTTTATTGCCCCAGCCCTGGGCAAAGGGGGATTATGTCACTTAATCTCCAGAGCAAAGTAAAAGGGGGTAAGGGGCTTGACATTTGATTCCATTCTTTTAGCACCAATTCCAGGTTCTTGTGTATATGTGAAAGGGCGTTGAGAGTTTCTCCCCCATGGTTGACATTGATTTCAGCTCTGATTTTCTCAGGGTCTCAGCTGAAATCTCCAAGGTCACCTTTCTCACCTCTGTAGTAAGGCGTAGGCTGAGCATCCCCTTGGGGTGTTGAACACTGGCTGCTGGGACTGAACTGTTCATCTCTGTGTGTGTGTCCTCAGGGAAACAGAAGGGCTGGAAAACCATCCCCACTTGTCTAGAAGGCCCTGTGTATTCAGCCTGGGCTTCCCTGCAGCGAGGCTCTTAAGGAAAGTGATGGCGGAGCTTCCTGGCAGTCCAGTGGCTACGACTCTGCACTCCCACTGCTGGGGGTACACGTCCCCTCTCTGGTCGGGGAACTAAGATCCCAAACACCTCGAGGCACAGCCAAAACTAAAGAAAGAGAAAAGAAGGAAGGAAGCAAACAGGAGGGATAAAGATTTTTTCCACAGAATCTCACTCCCATTGAGTCTGCATTCTTCCAAGGCGTCATCAGAGGCTGCTCCTCTGCTGAGGCTCTGGTGGGCAGAGCTGGTGGGTGAAGGTGAGAGAAAGTGCGAGACTTGGCTGGGTGGGGGGCGGTGTGAAGCATTTGGGTGGCGGCTTTTTATGTTTTGCTGCTCCGGCAGGGTCTCTGGTACTAGTTTCATTTTTAAGCCCAGGTTATATAGAACATGTAAGCACAAACCTTAAGTAGCTTAAATAAATTGATAGTCTGAATGCTGAAGTTACAAAAACTCAAGAGAAATTGACACTTTGAATAAGGAGGAACACATTACCTCCTTGATATATGTATATATATATATATATATTTTTTCTTTTTTTTTCCCTGATACTCTATTTGTTGTCATTCAGTAGCTCAGCTGTGTCGGACTCTTTGTGACCCCATGGACTGCAGCAGGCCAGGCTTCCCTGTCCTTCACTATTTCCCAGAGTTTGCTCAAACTCATGTCTATTGAGTCAGTGATGCCATCCAACCATCTCATCCTCTCTCACCCCCGACTCCTCCTGCCTCTGTCTTTCCCAGCATCAGGGTGTTTTATATTTCATATGATGCATTTTACTCCAACTACACTACAGATAAACAAGGGTAAAGATCACAATTGGGGATACAAGTAAAAAAACTGAAATCTGAGAAGAAATATTATTATCTGTTAATAAATGCTTCATTTTACTCTGAAAACAAATGTAATGAAACGTTATTTTACTATACTTACCCACATGATAAGTCCAAATGGAAAGTATAGTAAGTTCCTCAAAGTGTGTTATTTATTTTCTGATTATCTGATGGAAGTTAGGTTGGAGAAGGAAGGTGGGGGGGAGAAAGAAAAACAGGTCTAATTATTTTGTGATTTGTTTTTATTAAAATCAGAGTCTAATTTGCTGTTACAATAGATTAAGAGGCTTCGTGACCAAATGTAATGAATTCAGTGCGTCTCAGAGCCAAGGGCTTAAATTTGGATTTACTGCAGGCATTCACTAGATTCAACTTCAGACTTCTCAAAACAGAAATGTTTTTTGAATCATAAATATAAACAAAAAGGGAATCAAAAAATCAAGCAAATCTCAAGCTAGTGGCACAGGCATTTGAGGCGATGCCATAAACAGTAGTAAGCCCATTTCATTTTCCTTTCTTAGCAAAAATTCAACTGTTTTATGGTACAGCGTTGCCTTGTGCCTAATCTAAAATAGCCCCTTTTTATTAATATTGTACTAAACCCCAGGAAATGATGCCATAGGCCACAGATTAGTGCCAAAATACATATGAAGCCAGTTGATTCTATTTATTAAGACCATATAAAGTCTCTGACCCTGTTGCCATGAACAAACATAGAGCCAGCTGCTACACAGCCATGCTTTTATACCAACCTGTCCACTCATATCTGTTCGCAACTTTTCCTTTCATCGGGGTCAGAGCGATACAGAACTGGGCAGGGACACAGTGGTGGCGAGCAGGACTGGGGGAGCGGAGGGGAGGGCTGAGCACGGGGGCCAATTATCCGCCAGGACAATCAGGTGCTAACCAAAACCTGCTTCTCGCAGGCGTTTGTAAATAGCACCTGGGGGCTGTCACTGCTCTCAGATGCCCTCCAGTGATTGCTTTTTTCGTGGGGAAAAAAAAAAATTCTGCTTGGCATTTGAATGGAAGAAACTAGCTTTGGATAGAAAACATGGGAAAATAAAATTTTTTTAATTTAATTTTTATACTGTGCAAGACAGGGGCCAAAATTAGGACTTGTAATTCGAAATGTGTATCATTTTCTACCCAAGTGACATAATAGTTAGATGAAAGAGGTGTGTAAATATATATCAATACCATTTCACAGGTACTTTTAGAAATATAGCGATTAAAATAATTGAGATATCATTATTGATCAACTTTAGATGGGCATCTGTGTTTTTTTTCTTTTCTGTAAAGCACATTGCACAGTAATGTGTAGAGTGTGATCTCACTTTTGTAAAACAGTATCATATTCACAAGTTTTTTTTTAAAAAAACTGAACTCAGCATTTCCTTATTCTTTCTGTTTATTTTTTATACTTAAATCTGCAACCTGATTTTAAATACCTTTAAAGCTTTCCCACTGTAGTCCTTAATTCTCTTTTCCAGAGTGAAATGTTTATATCACATAGGGCTAAAGTCCTCATGGGATTTCAAATCAGGTCAGTGGAGCAGTTGCTAAAAATGCCACAGAAAAGATAATTTGAAAAATAAGCTTGGAAGATAAATATCTATGGGGGAATAACTTGTCTGTGGAATTCAGTTCCACTGAGTAGGTAAGATGTTTTCAATTTACAGATAAGTGCAAATTTCTCTCCTTTATCCACAGTATCGATGACTTGTTCAGCTTGTTTGGCATTTCAGAGCTTGGTATTTGACAAAGAACTTCAAGGTCAGTGTTGTGTGTGTGTGTGTGTGTGTGTGTGTGTGTGTGTGTGTGTGCTGAGTTATGCCTTTGTGACGCCATGGACTGTAGCATGTCAGGCTCCTCTGTCCATGAAATTTTCCAGGTAAAAATATTGGGGTGAGTTGACTTTCCTCCTCCAGGGGATCTTCCTGACCCAGGGATCGAACCCATGGTCTCCTGAGTCTCTTGCCCTGGCAGGTGGGTTCTTTAGCACTGCCGCACCTGGGAAGCTGGCAAGGTGAATGGGAGATGCTATGAACTCACACTGGTGAGCACTGAGCACACCAGTGGCAGACCCAAGGTTGAGATGATCTCTAGTCCTTTCAAAGAGAAACTTGTGTGAGTTTGGCCCACAGCCTGCAGCCACTCAGCCCTAGGGAACTATGGCAGCTTTTATAATGAAGCGAGATTTTGGCCTGGCTTCTCCCAACCAATGAATAACATGGAAGCCCTACTACACTCAGGCCGTTCCTGGTCCCCATCACGTTGGCCTTGAATCTCTCAGGATGCTCTGTAGGGCGATTCCTCCTATTCAGACCCGTGCTATGGTCTACCTGCTTTCCCCACCTATGCCTCCTCCCTCTCTGTTTATCTTTAACAGGGTTTCCCTCATTTCACAATAAATGGCTTAACTATCTAATTCCATGATGGCATCTCCCTTTTTGGAGGACTCAAACCTATAGCTGTGTCTTTCTTCTTTTTATATTTATTTTCAGAGAGTCTATAGGACTGCGTTTTCCTAACTATAAACTACCCAGTACGAGAGAAGCCAACCTTAAAATATATATTGTTAAAATACAATCTAGCTATGTCCAAAGAAACAGAGGTTTGCAACTAACTTTGATGTTACAAATTCTACTCCCGTGGGGCAGCGCATGTTAAACTCAAGAAGTAATGTATGGCAGTCCAGAGAAGGTACTAGAAACATCCCAGTGTTCCCACTCCACCTTTCATCCCCAGGTTATTCCATTCGGCTTTTGTGCAAATTTAATTTAAATAAATACTTCAAAAACATTCCCATCAACTCTGTTGAAACTGACAATGCATCTCCTTTCAAATAACAAAGAAAAATATTTTTAAATGTGCTCAATTTATTTGCCACCTGTTTCTTATAATCATCAATTATTTCAAACAATATCCAGCATTTCATATTGTTAGTTGTTACCTTTCAGAAACAACATCAACAGCAAAACACACAAACCCGCCAGAAGCCCATGCCATCCATCTGGATCCTTGCCCAAGTCTTTTCTCTGCTCCTCACTAAGAAACCAGACTCCAACCTGGCTCCCAAATAAAGGCACTGACCATGATTCTGCGTTTTCAGCCCTTCTTCTTTGTCCTTTGGTCATTTCACCCATTACCCAGGACTTAACTATCTCAGCTTCCAGTTTTCCTTCATTTTCGCAAGTTTCAGAAGCACAGCTATGGTTTTATCCTGTGTGTCACTGTGAGAGAAGCTGCAAGTAAGTCAAATATTCAAAGCTTTTAAAGAGGAGTTTCACATTAATGGTGTAGGATCGATGTTTCACATCTCTGGCTACATGAGATATCTAGCAATGGCAAACAATGTCTTGGGTTTTGTAACAGTAGGATGAATGTGAAGTTGATGTTTTCTTCTCTTTTTCCTCCCAATCCCTACTCCCTAACAAGTTGCACACACAAACGCAGTCTAAACCTCCTATTCACAAAGAGCCTCTTCTCCATCTCATTACTGTAGCCCATATTTTAGTTTGTATTACAATTCGATTTCTTCTATGACACCTTCAAGTCAGAAATGCCTCTATGTAACCAAAATGTGATGGCTTTCGTTTATTTAACCAGTGTTTCCCGAGTCCCTGCAATGTGCTTTGTATAGACAGTGGATATATTCTGACTTGACTGAGCTCCTGATCTGATGGAGACAAACAAGTACTAAACAAGTATGTAATATCAATTTCGATAGATTCTTTGAAAAATGAAGGCTATAATTAAATGTACAGAGTTATGATTGGAAGAAACATTCATCAAATTTCTCTTTGAGAAAATGAGTTGTGACCTAAAGAATGAGATGGTATTAATATTCAGTGTTTATGATACTAGGATACATCTATAAATATCCATTCAGTTACATGTGTTACATGTATATATACACTACGTGTATACACAACTTCTTCACTATATGTATATATAACTTCCTCACTACGTGTATCTATAACTCCCTTTGCTCAGAAACTGGGCTTCAACTGGTCACTGTCAATTAGCAAATATAAAACATTACTGTAGATTAGAATATAGATACAAGCAGCCCACCAGCGTCTCCATCTGCTCACGCCTCCCTCCCTCCAACACGACAGAAGGAGGGTTTGGGTAATTAATTGGAAAGCAAGAGATGAAAAGGCAGGAGGGTATTGTCTGGCATCCTTCTCCCTGTGATCCCTCACCTGACTCCGGCAGTCACTGCCACTTGTCAGCAGGAGTGGGATTTCTTCCAGCATCTCTTGCAAGAGCTTCCTTTCTACCTGCTGCTTAACCAAAAGCTCTGCAGAGACCCCCTCACTCTCATCCTCATTCTTATACTCAGCTGTGGTACTTACTACTTTGTTAAGCACATAACACTTTATTCCACTATCCCTCTCATTTATTATTTATATTTCTAGAGAGGAAGAATGTATGTTTCCTGTGGCTCTATTAGCAGCAATGTAGGCTGCAAGTCTTCTCAGTCAACAGGAAGATTTCTATCAGAGAAGAACAGCTAGGAAGTTTCTAATGGATTCCCAAAAAAGTACTCTTTTATTAAAGGCAGGAGGTACAGGATTTGTCAGGGCTGAATTCAATGACAGTCTAAAATCCAGATCTCCTGACCCTGTATGTAGGATGAACTTGTGTTCTGGTGGTCTGAGAAGCCCTGGCTTACTCATAATCTTGTCTAATTAAGGCAAATTACAGTCAAAGCTTTGGTTTTTCCAGTAGTCATGTATGAATGTGAGAGTTGGACCATAAAGAAGGCTGAGTGTCAAAGAATTGATGCTTTCAACTGTGGTATTGGAGAAGACTCTTGAGTCTCTTGGACTGCAAGGAGATCCAACCAGTCCATCCTAAAGGAAATCAGTCCTGAATGTTCATTGGAAGGACTGATGCTGAAACTGAAGCTCCAATACTTTGGCCACCTGATGCGAAGAGCTGACTCATTAGAAAAGACCCTGATGCTGGGAAAGATTGAAGGCAGGAGGAGAAGAGGACAATAGAGGATGAGATGGTTGGATGGCATCACTGACTCAGTGGACATGAATTTGAGCAAGCTCTGGGAGCTGGTGAAGGACAGGGAAGCCTGGCGTGCTGCAGTCCATAGGATTGCAGAGAGTTGAATATAACTGAGTAACTGAACAACAACAAATTAAAACGGGTTTAATGCCTCTTGTCCCAGTACAGCCATTCCTAGAAGCACTTTCGCCTTCTGCCTCTCTTACTTTGAAGACAATTGTATCTGCTCCTTCTTTTTAAGGTCGGCTTATCTTTTTTACTGCATCATGTGTTTATTCATTTTTTTCTGAGTCTCAGTAAAGTCTATGTTTATGTATATGCTGTGTTTCTGAATGTAACATTTTGTTACATTAAAGAAAAAAAATGGAGCGATGTTTCAGAAGTTCCCAAGTGTGTGATTTTTCTTAGGTGGAAAAGAAGCTCTCAGAATGGAGCCATTCAGAGATCTGAGCTGCTCACTTGAAAATCTTTTCATATGCCTGCTATTTCTTTAAAAGAACTACTGTGTAGAAAGTTGAAGCTGCGATTATAAAGGAAGAAAACTTGGTGGCACTTCTCTCCGGGGTGGAAATGGAAGGCGAGCGTAGATGTGGACCTCCACTGGGCCTCTCTACTGGTGAAAAGGACTGCGGCTTTGAAAAATATACAATATGTACTTAGTCAGCGGCAGTCACTATGCCAAGTCCTTTAATGGCATTACCTCAGTTGACATGATGTCCTTATAAACTATATGCTTTATTTCTCTGATTTGATAGATGACGATGGTGCAGTTCAACCTGCCTGCATTAGTAGCTTTTTTCCTTACAATTAGTGGAACTCATGTACACCCGTGGCTGATTCATGTCAGTGTATGGCAAAACCAATACATTACTGTAAAGCAAAATAAAGTAAAAATAAAAATTAAAAAATAAATACATTTTAAAAAGAAAGTGAAAGTGAAAGTCACTCAACCCTGCTGGACTCTTTGCAACCCCATGGGCTGTATTCCCCCACACTCCTCTGTCCATGGGGATTCTCTAGGCAAGCATCCTGGAATGGGTCACCATGTCCCCCCTGCACGGGTCCCCCAAGGGGATCTTCCCAACCCGGGGACTGAACCCGGGTCTTCTGAATTGCAGGCGATTTGTCACCAACTGAGCCAACAGGGAAGCCCATTCTTACCACTACGCTGACTCCACTTTTACTTAGGTCTATAACATTCTCTGTTCTTTGCATTTTCCCTCGGCACCTTCTATTTCTTATTTCCTTTCTTTTCCTTACATAAATCCCAAAGAATTTTATATGAAAGCAAGTCGACCTTGCTTAGGGAACAGATAAGCAAGAAGAGATGAATATGGGTAATTTAATTTTGTGTCCCATTTTCCAGGTACTTTGGGATAAACCTGTTTTGGTGAGGACAGTGATTTTTTAATAGCTACAAAATTGATGGGGCAAGCGGGCTGAGAAATGTTGTGTAATTCAGAGGAATAAATAGAAGCACTGTCGGTCCATGTGAAACTCAGGAGGGGCTCAACTGCAGACAAACAGCCAAGAGGCCAAGATCTTCTGCACATAATTGCCTGACACCTTCATTTATTGTTTCATCAATGGCAAAATTACAGTTGAAGGACATTTACTGAGATCCATGGGGTGTGCATGTTCAGTCACTGACAAAGCCAGGGGATAGCATCTTTCCTTTATTTAACTAAGATTTACAACATGCTTTACTAGGGTTTATATCCCCATGAAGAAAATGTCTCTGTAAAACTACTCTTTGAAAAAATTAATTTTCCTATGATAATTTGAAAGGAGAGTCTTTTCATTGATTGAGAGTAACCATAATCAGAACCTTGATAAATATGAGATAGGAAGTTCTAGGTGATCAAAGGCTAAATATGCAGATTGTGATCTGACAGTTTATAAGCTCAATTAAGAATAATATTTTTATGTTTCTTGGTTATTTATTTTACCACATATTTTTTAAGCATCTTGTGTCGTTAAATGACACTGGAAATATGAAAGTTTGTGTTATGGTTTTTGACCTAAAGACTCATAACCCTAGGAGAAGGACCAAGGTAGTAATTAAATTTCATCTTTTTCTTCCTGCCTTCCTCCCTCCTTCCCTTCCTTCCTTCCTTTCTTCCTTCTCTCTTCTTTTGTCTGTTGATTTATTTCCTGAAGTGAAAGATAGACTCAGAAATTAGAATGATCACTGAGGTTTGGGTTATGAAACAATGTGATCTGAAGAATCTCAAAATTTAAGAATCTGTACATAGTAGAGTTCTTCATATACAGTGTCACACTTTATTACATTAAACTTGAACGTCTATATAGATGAACAAAGGAAGAAAGAGCATTAACTGAGTGCCAACTCTGCACCAAGAACCACAGAAGACATTCCACAGATATTTTCTCAGGCTTTTCTCATAGCAATCAAAATTTTGTTTTCAATTTCTGAAGTTAATAACTGTCATATAAGCCACAATCATACTTGCAATCTCCAGGATGTATTAAAAATATACACAAAAGGAAAAGAGAATAGAATGAAAAAGGAACTCTACAAAAGTCAATTATATTAAGAGAAGACATTAAGATAAGAAATGAGAAACAAACAAGAAAAAAAAAAGCTTCAACATTGTTGTATGAGACAAAGCAATAAGACATTCAGTTCAGTTTAGTTCAGTCACTCAGTCGTGTCTGACTCCTTGTGACCCCATGGACTGCAGCACACCAGGCCTCCCTGTCCATCACCAACTCCCATAGTTTACTCAAACTCATGTCCATTGAGTCGGTGATGCCATCCAACCATCTCATCCTCTGTTGTCCCCTTGTCCTCCCGCCTTCAATCTTTCCCAGCATCAGGGTCTTTTAAAATGAGTCCATTCTTTGTATCAGGTGGCCTAAGTACTGGAGTTTCAGCTTGAGCATCAATTCTTCCAATCAATATTCAGGACTGATTTCCTTTAGGTTTGACTGGTTGGATCTCCTTGCAGTCCACCGGATTCTCAAGAGTCTTCTCCAACACCACACTTCAAAAGCATCGATTCTTCAGCAAAGACATTACACATTGGTAAAGGGTCAATTTCTTTATCAGTTATGTGCAGATCTCCATGTCTTTGGAGGCAGTTACTACAAGATTGCTGCGCTCCTTTGGTGATGTCACATTTTCTCGAGTTGTATCTTCTGCGAAGTCTTGCACTGCTGTCATTTGCAAGAACCATCACTTCTCCTGGTCTTTACTAAGTGACTTTGGGGAAGAAACGGCCTCTGCCAGCCCTGCTGGAACTTCGGGGGCTTCCTCAGACCTGTGGATGTGTCTGACGCCCTCTGTGGCAGAATTCACAAGCTTGCATGCCTTCTTGAGGCATGCGGTGCACCAGGCCAGCCGTGTGCTGACCTCCTCCTTTTTGCTTTTCCAAGCATAAGGCTTAAGCTCCTGCTCTTGGTCTCTCTCAGACTCCCCATGATTCTGCAGGTGCTCATGCATCTGCCAATGCTTGTTTTCACCACTGTCAGAGCTGGCACAGAGGACTGGCTGCAGGGTTGATGTCTGTGGAGTGCGATGTGGGGTGAGCCACAAAGCGCTGGGGGTGCCCATGGGCCAGTAGGGAGCATTCCATGGGAAGAGTCCTCAGACGGTCATGGGCAGGATTTTCTGTGGAGCGTGCGGCACCGTGCATAGGATCCAAGTCCCTTTGAGAATGAATCGTCATTTTTCCAAGCCTGTTCCAGCCCAGTAGTCTCATAGCCCAGGACTCGGCACTTTAAATGAAGCCAGGGGGAAGAGAGTCTTTCTCTGCATCCCACACATCTGGGGAAGCCAGACACACACCCAAACTCTCACCTTCCCTCTGGGAGGAATCACAGGTTGAGAAGCTCTTGTTTGGCATAGAACTCTTCTTGCATCTGGGGGAGCAGAGATGTGGGGAGAGTCAGACCATACCTCTCAGCCCTTCTGCAACACATCCAACACTGTATTTTATTCTGAAGCATGCTGCTGGGATTTCTCTGCTGGAACCTGGACTTCCACAAAAGCTGTCTCATCCATGGGTGATGAGCCGAGACATGGTTCTCTAAGACTCCCAGATCACGGCTGAGAGGGGCTGGGGCCAGGTCACAGCTGCTGCAGGGTCCTCAGCTGGAGCTGATGACTATGTCTGTACATGTCTGCTACCCCACACATGAGTGGGCAAGACTCCTCTGTGGTCTCGCATATGGTGTTGCATCCCACAGGCCCCAGAGAGGCACGTTTTGTCCTTGGATAAAAGCCATATTGTTGATGTTGAGCCACGTTCCTGATGGCATTAAGTCCAAGATAAAGATCTTGATGCATCAAGTTAACTTCACCATCAACAAAACTATTAAAAAGCAGAGACATTACTCTGCCAACAAAGGTCCGTATAGTCAAAGCTATGGTTTTTCCAGTAGTCATGATTACGTCATGGCTTTATTTAATTCCCTCAAGAGAATAAACTTTTGCTTCCTTTAGTATCTTAGATGCATTAGGGCCAAGACCACATAATGCTGCATACTAGTGTACATATTTTTTAAATATATATATTTATTTTGGACTGTGCAGGGTCTTTGCTGCTGAGTGGGTTTTTCTCTGACTGTAGAGAATGGGGGCTACTCTCTAGCTGTGAAGCGTGGGCATCCCACTGTAGTGCCTTCTCTTGTTTGGAGCATGGCTTCTAGGCGTGAAAGCTTCAGTAGTTACAGCCCGTGGGCTCTAGAGAGCAGGCTCAGTGGTTGTGGTTCATGGGCTTCGTTTCCCCAAGGCATGTGGAATCCTCCCAGGTCTGAGATCAGACCTGTGTCTCCTGCACTGGCAAGTGGATTCTTTACCACTGAGCCACCAGGAAAGCGCTAACTCGTAGATTTCTGGCCTGTATTTCTGTCTAGAAAGATGGAAAACAGCAAAGGGCATGATTTTACTGTGAGATATTAACTAACTTTTGTATCTAACCTGGTAATTTTATCCCAGCATTTTTTCTTTCAGTGCCAATATTGATTTAGTCCTTTGAGCTATCTTTTCAATCACATTTCCCATCCTGGTGATGCCGTCATCAATAAGTTAAACACATTTTTGACAAAGGCTCATCCCATGTTTGTATGAGATTCGTCATTTTTACTATCTGTAAACTGTACTTTGAAATGTTTCATATATTCTTCTATGACATTTCCATGGAAAACTCTGGAGTTAAAGAAAAATTCAATGGTTAGAAAAAAACAAAACATAAAGGAAAGCATATTTTCAATGTATTATATTGAAGAGCATCTAAATATGCTTTACCCTTGAATGTTTATTTTATTATTCATCTTTTCATAGGCTTCTGTTTTGCTGGAGTTTTTTTATTAACCCTGTGTTCAATGTTGACCACACTACAAATGAATCATTTATCAGAATCTTTCAGTGCAAGGGAAAATCATGAATACTTATTCCATTGTTTTTGCCACCTTTGTAGCACATTTTGCCACCTTTCTGATTTGTAGCAGAAGTCTGAGTATAAAGGAAATATTGCAATTAAAAATTCATTTTCTTACACTGTGTAGCTAACGTCTGAACTACATTAGTTAGCATATTGGAAGTAACTCATACTTAAAATCTTTCAACTAAGTTCTAAAGCCCTAAATAGTAATTTAAGTTTCCTCCTACGATTAGAAAAGTACAAGGAAAACTTAAAGAGTAAATACTGCAAAAGGAAATAGAAACTGGCTACCGTATTACCTTGCACTCTGATTGTGCATCAAAAGTATGTTGACACTGGTATTTGATTTAAAGGTATAGCTTTAATCAATAAGTAGATAAGCAAACCAATGTTTAAAAAATGTTTATGTTAAAACTGCATTTCCAAGTTAATAACAGACAAAAAGATGATTTAAGAGATTGCATGCTTTTGTTAAAAGTTTATTGTGTATTTTCTTATCTGTAAGACAAGATAGATACAAATTAAGAAATGGTTTTGAAGACACTTTAAAAAAATGTTGAACCAAAATAAATTTGTATGAAGAACTAAAAGGGGAGATTTAGATAACAGTACAATTTTGTTTAAAGCACTAAATATCTTATTGTAATTTATAATGACAAAATCAAAATTGAGACGTTTTGCACATGCTAATGACTTAGCAGGGAGACAATATACAGCCTTAACGTACTCCTTTTCTGATTTGGAACCAGTCTGTTGTTCCATGTCCAGTTCTAACTGTTGCTTCCTGACCTGCATACAGATTTCTCAAGAGGCAGGTTAGGTGGTCTGGTATTCCCATCTCTTTCAGAATTGTCCACAGTTTATTGTGATCCACACAGTCAAAGGCTTTGGCATAGTCAAGAAAGCAGAAATAGATGTTTTTCTGGAACTCTCTTGCTTTTTCCATGATCCAGCGGATGTTGGCAATTTGATCTCTGGTTCTTCTGCCTGTTCTAAAACCAGCTTGAACATCAGGGAGTTCACGGTTCACATATTGCTGAAGCCTGGCTTGGAGAATTTTGAGCATTACTTTACTAGCGTGTGAGATGAGTGCAATTGTGCGGTAGTTTGAGCATTCTTTGGCATTGCCTTTCTTTGGAATTGGAATGAAAACTGACCTTTTCCAGTCCTGTGGCCACTGCTGAGTTTTCCAAATTTGCTGGCATATTGAGTGCA
>SJYX01006468.1:212979-237960 GCA_006410675.1 Oreotragus oreotragus
AAGCCTGGCTTGGAGAATTTTGAGCATTACTTTACTAGCGTGTGAGATGAGTACAATTGTGTGGTAGTTTGAGCATTCTTTGGCATTGCCTTTCTTTGGAATTGGAATGAAAACTGACCTTTTCCAGTCCTGTGGCCACTGCTGAGTTTTCCAAATTTGCTGCCATATTGAGTGCAGCACTTTCACAGCATCATCTTTCAGGATTTGAAATAGCTCAAATGGAATTCCATCACCTCCACTAGCTTTGTTCTTAGTGATGCTTTCTAAGGCCCACTGATCACCACAATTCTTTCTCTGATCTTCCATACTACAATGCCCTGTAATTTTTTTTTTTTTTTAAGGAGGCAGGTGTTTAAAAATGGACTCATTTGTTAGTTTTTAAAGACAATTCCACATAATGTTACTAGTGGGCTAATGATGGAATTCAGCTTGCCATCCCACCCAGGCCACTCTTCAAAGCAAGCTGCTTTGTAGAACTTTCCCAACTGTGCGAGAATTTTGGAGTTAACTAGCAACAAGCCTGAATATTTGGTTACATATATAAGTACAAAGCTCGTTCATCAAATCCCTGTTCTGGCCCTCAACCCAGTGCATTTCAACTAAGGCGTCATCTACCTTCTTCTTAACGTTTAACCACTTCCAATTTACCTTGATTCATGGACCTAACATTCCAGTTTCCTATGCAATATTGGTCTTTACATCATCAGACTTTACTTCTTTCATCACTCACATCCACAACTAGGTGTTGTTTTTGCTTTGGCTCTGTCTCTTCATTCTTTCTGGAGTTATTCTCCACTTTTCTCTCATAGGATATTGGGCACCTACTGACCTAGGGAGTTCATCTTTCAGTGTCATAACTTTTTGCCTTTTCATACTGTTCATGGGGTTCTCAAGGCAAGAATACTGAAGTGGTTTTCCATTCCCTTCTCCAGTGAGAACTTTCCACCATGACCTGTCTGCCTTGGGTGACCCTCATAGTTTCATTGAGTTAGACAAGGCTGTGGTCCATGTTATCAGTTTGATTAGTTTTCTGTGATTGTGGTTTTCATTCTGTCTGCCCTGTGATGGATAAGGATAAGAGGCTTATAGAAGCTTTGTGATGGGAGAGACTGATTGTGAGGGAAACTGGGTCTTATTCTGATGGGCGGGGCCATGCTCTGTAAATCTTTAATCCAATTTTCTGTTGATGAGTGAGCTGTGTTCCCTCTCTGTTGTTTGACTTGAGACCAAACTATGGTGGAGGTAATGAAGATAATATCAACCTCCTTCAAAAGATCCCTTGCATGCACTGCTGCACTCAGTGCCCCTGACCCTGCAGCAGGCCACCACTGACCCACGCTTCTGCCAGAGACTCCTGGACACTCACAGACAAGTCTGGATCAGTTTCCTGTAGGGTCACTGCTCCTTTCTCCTGGGCCCTGATGCACACAAGGTTTTGTTTGTGCCCTCCAAGTGTCTATTTCCCCAGTCCTGTGTAAGTTCTGGTGGCTCTATAGGGAGGTTAATGGCGACCTCTTCCAAGAGGAGCTATGTGGCACCCAGGTCTGCTGCACCCAGAGCCCCTGCCCCTGTGGCAGGTCACTGCTGACCTGTGCCTCCATAGGGGACACTCAGACACTCGCAGGCAGATTGGGCTCAGTCTCTGTGTGCTCTCCTGGTGCACACAAGGTTTTGTTTGAGCTCTCCGAGTGTCTCTGGTGGGCATGGAGTTTGATTCTAAGTGCAGTTTCGTCCCTCCTACCATCTTTCTAGGGCTTCTCCTTTGCTCTTAGACGTGGGTTATCTTTTTTGGGTGGGATCCAACATTTTCCTGTGGATGACTGTTCAGCAGTGAGTTGTAATCTTGGAATTCTTGCCAGAGAAGATGAGCACACTTCCTTCAACCCAAGAGTTGAATGGGGGTCTCCTGCATTGCAGGTGGATGCTTTACCAACTGAGCTATCAGGGTAGCCCTTTGTTTTTCAGTTTCCACATATAAATGAGATCATATGGTGTTTATCTTTCTCTGACTTATTACACTTAGCATGATATCCTCTCATTTCATCTATGTTGTGGCAAATTTCATTCTTTTTTTATGGCTGAGTAGTATTTCATTGTGGGCTTTCCTGGTAGCTCAGTACTAAAGAATGCAGGAGACGTGGGTTTGATCCCTGAGTCAGGAAGATCCCCTGGAGGAGGAAATGGCAACCTACTCCAGGATTCTTGCCTGGAAAATCCCATGGACAGAGGACCCTGGTGGGCTATAGTTCTTAGGATCACAGCTGAACAAGCATTTCATTGTATATACATATATGAATACACACACACACACACGCACACACACATATAATGTGGTGTGCATATGAACAAATTGAAAGATAAAAACAATATGATTATCTCAATAGATGCAGAGAAAGCCTTTGACAAAATTCAATACCCATTTATGATTTAAAAAAAAAAACTCTCCAGAAATCAGGCATAGAAGGAACATACCTCACCATAATAAAAACCATCTATGATAAACCCACAGCAAACATTATCCTCAATGCTGAAAAATTGAAAGCATTCCCTCTAAAATCAGGAACAAGATAAGGGTGCCTACTCTCACCACTACTATTCAACATAGTTTTGGAAGTCCTAGCCACAGCAATCAGAGGTGAAAAAGAAACAAAAGAATCCAGATTGGAAAGGAAAAAGTAAAATTCTTACTGTTTGAAGATGACATGATTCTCTACATAAAAAACCCTAAAGATACCACTAGATAATTACTAGAGCTAATCAATGAATATAGTAAAGTTGAAGGATATAACATTAATACATAAATACTGGCATTTCTATACACTAACAATGAGAAAATACAAAGAGAAATTTAAAAAAATCCAATTCACCACTGCAACAAAAAGAATAAAATACTTAGGAATAAATTTACCTAAAGAAACAAAAGACCTATATATATAAAACTATAAAACACTGCTGAAAAAAATTAAAGATGACAAAAATAGATGGAGAAATATACCATGTTCATGGATCAGAAGAATCAGTATAGTGAAAATGAGTATACTACCCAAAGCAATCTGTAGATTCAGTGCAATCCTTATCAAGTTACCAATGATATTTTTCACAGAACTAGAACAGATAATTTCACAATTTGTATGGAAACACAAAAAACCTTGAATAGCCAAAGCAATCTTGAAGAAGAATGGAACTGGAGGAATCGACCTGCCTGACTTTATACTATACTACAAAGCTACAGTCATCAAGACAGGATGGTCCTGGCACAAAGACAGAAATATAGATCAATGGAACACAATACAAAACCCAGAGATAAATCCACACACCTATGGACACTTTATCTTTGACAAAGGAAGCAAGAATATACAATGGAGGAGAGACAATCTCTTTAACAAGTGGTGGTGGGAAAACTGGTCAACCACCCAAGTGAAACTAGAACACTTTCTAACACCATACACAAAAATAAACTCAAAATGGATTAAAGATCTAAATGTAAGGCCATAAATCATAAATCTCCTAGAGGGAAAACTTAGGCAAAACATTTTGACATAAATCACAGCAGGATCCTCTATGACCCACCTCCCAGAGTAATAGAAATAAAAGCAAAAATAAAAAAATGGGACCTAATTAAACATAAAAGCTTTTGCACAATGAAGGAAACTATAAGCAAGGTGAAAAGACAGCCTTCAGAATGGGAGAAAATAATAGCAAACGAAACAATGGAAAAATAATTAATCTCAAAAATATACAAACAGCTCAGGTAGCTCAATACCAGAAAAACAAATGACCCAATCAAAAAATGGGCCAAAGAACTAAACAGACATTTCTCCAAAGAAGACATACAGATAGGTAACAAACTCATGAAAAGATGTTCTACGTCACTCATTATCAGTTCAGTTCAGTCCAGTTCAGTCCAGTTCAGTCGCTCAGTCGTATCGGACACTTTGCGACCCCATGAATTGCAGCACGCCAGACCTCCCTGTTCATCACCAACTCCTGGAGTTCACTCAGACTTGCATCCATAGAGTCAGTGATGCCATCCAGCCGTCTCATCCTCTGTCATCCCCTTCTCCTCCTGCCCCCAATCCCTCCCAGCATCAGTCTTTTCCAATGAGTCAACTCTTCACATGAGGTAGCCAAAGTACTGGAGTTTCAGCTTTAGCAACATTCCCTCCAAAGAAATCCCAGGGCTGATCTCCTTCAGAATGGACTGGTTGGATCTCCCTGCAGTCCAGGGGACTCTCAAGAGTCTTCTCCAACACCACAGTTCAAAATCATCAATTCTTTCTGGGCTCTCAGCTTTCTTCACAGTCCAACTCTCATATCCATACATGACTACTGGAAAAACCATAGCCTTGACTAGATGGACCTTAGTCGGCAAAGTAATGTCTCTGCTTTTGAATATACTATCTAGGTTGGTCACAACTTTTCTTTCAAGGAGTAAGCGTCTTTTAATTTCATGGCTGCAGTCACCATCTGCAGTGATTTTGGAGCCCCTCAAAATAAAGTCTGACACTGTTTCCACTGTGTCCCCGTTTATTTCTCATGAAGTGATGGGACCAGATCCCATGGTCTTCGTTTTCTGAATGTTGAGCTTTAAGCCAACTTTTTCACTCTCCTCTTTCACTTTCATCAAGAGGCTCTTTAGTTCCTCTTCACTTTCTGCCATAAGGGTGGTGTCATCTGCATATCTGAGGTTATTGATATTTCTCCTGGCAATCTTGATTCCAGCTTGTGCTTCTTCCAGCCCAGCGTTTCTCATGATGTACTCTGCATATAAGTTAAATAAGCAGGGTGACAATATACAACCTTGATGTACTCCTTTTCCTATTGGAACCAGTCTGTTTTTCCATGTCCAGTTCTAACTGTTGCTTCCTGACCTGCATACAGATTTCTCAAGAGGCAGGTCAGGTGGTCTGGTATTCCCATCTCATTATCAGAGAAATTCAAATCCAAAACGCGATGAGGTATCATCGCACTCTGGTCAGAATGGCTGCCATCCAAAAGCCTACAGACAATAAATACTGGAGAATGTGCTAAGAAAAGGGAACCATCTTACACTATTGGTGGGAATGCAAATTAGTACAGCCACTGTGGAGAACAGTGTGGAGATTCCTTAAAAAAACTGGAAACAGAACTGCCTTATGACCCAGCAATCCCACTGCTGGGCATACACACAGAGGAAACCAGAATTGAAAGAGACATGTGTACCCCAATGTTCATTGCAGCACTGTTTACTATAGCTAGGATGTGGAAGCAACCTAGATGTCCATTGGCAGGCAAATGGATAAGAAAGTTGTGATACATGTAAGCAACGGAATATTACTCAGATGTAAAAAAGAACACATTTGAATCAATTCTAATGAGGTGGATGAAACTGGAGCCTATGATACAGAGTGAAGTAAGTTAGAAAGAAAAACACAAATAAAGTATATTAACATGGATATATGGAATTTAGAAAGATAGTAATGATGACCCTATAGGCAAGACAGCAAAAGAGACAAAGATATAAAAAATGGACCTTTGGACTCTGTGGGAGAAGGTGAGGGTGGGCTGATTTGAGAGAATAACATTGAAACATGTGTATTACCATATGTGAAATAGATGACCAGTCCAAGGTCAATGCATGAATCAGGGCACTCGAAGGCGATGCACTGGGACAACCCAGAGGGATGGGATGGTGGAGGGGAGGTGGGAGAGGGTTGCAGGATTTGGGGGGACACATGTACACCCATGGCAGATTCATGTCAATGTATGGCAAAAACTACCATAATATTGTAAAGTAATTAGCCTCCAATTAAAATAAATANTCGAAGGCGATGCACTGGGACAACCCAGAGGGATGGGATGGTGGAGGGGAGGTGGGAGAGGGTTGCAGGATTTGGGGGGACACATGTACACCCATGGCAGATTCATGTCAATGTATGGCAAAAACTACCATAATATTGTAAAGTAATTAGCCTCCAATTAAAATAAATAAAGAAAAAAGAGATTTGGTGTATATATACCACATCTTCTTTATCCATTCCTCTATTGATGGACATTTAGATTCCTTCCATATTTTGACTATTGTAAATAAAGCTGCTGTGAAATAAGGGTCCATTTATTTAATATCTGCTTATAATAAATGGGTAATCTAGTGAGTAAACAAGTTTTCCTGAATTCTGTGAGCTATTCTAGTGAAGTATTCAAACCTGAGTAGGGAATCCCCGAAACTTCCAGTTTGAAGCTGGTTGGTTAGAATTACAGGTATCAGCCTGGGCTTGGGACTTGCATCTGAAGTAGAGAGTGCTCTGCTGGGATTGAGCACCTTACCAAAAGAATCTGATTCTATCTTTGGGTAGATAGTATTAGAATTGAGTTGAACTGTAGGACATCCTGCTGGCATCCAAGAATTGCGTGTTGGTGTGGGGAAATTTCCACATGCATCAAGGTTGGAATTGGGTTCAGAACCTTAGTTAATATGTCCCCTCAAAGACAGGCAAATGTTGTTCTATCACTGTCTTACCTTTAATATAGCCTTACAGGCTGAACACTATATCTGTTTTATTATATTTCAAAGGTAAAGAACTCACAACTTATAAAAATATTATCCTATCTCATTTTGTATGCATGTATATTGAAGAAAAACTGAATGGACATCCATGATATTTTGATAATAAGTTTTTTCCTGGATGATATAAGTGATTTCATTTTCTTCTTTATCTTTTCCTAGCTTCCCAAATTTATTACAATGGAAAAACATCTCTTTAAAGTCAGAAAATTTTAAATATCATTTGCTATGTGCACTTTCTCACTTGATTATGCCTGTTCTTATTCTGTGGCCAATTCCTAAACTACTGATGATAGAAAATGTCCTTTTTCCTGCCTCAATTTTTACCTGTTTCCCACCCCCTGTCTTTTCATATGTCTTGTATTAAAGACACTCCATAACTTGTAGTATCATGAAAACTCCAGGATAATACAATACCCATTTAGAAAGTCTTCAGGGCTACAAGGTTCCTCTTGGTCTGGCTCTTCTTTCCTCTTCAACTCATTCCTATCATTTGCTCAGACAAGCTGCACAGGCTTCTGCTTCACACAGTTTGCATTTTATATCTCCCTCTTTCTGCTGTGTCTTCCTTCCAATGGGCTGATTCTCTCACTGCACTTCTTTAGATGAGCCTTCCTTGACAGTCCCAGTTAAACTAATAGCTTCCAGCAGTCTCTATCATACCACCCTATTTTATTTCTGTCATAGCACTTTTTATACCTGACATTATGTTGTGTGTATATGTTTGTTGTTTATCTCCTCCATTAGAAATTTTAACCACCATGAGAACAAAGGCTGTGCCCCATTGGATAGAATAATACCTGGCACCTAGTGAGGGGTTCATTAAATATTTGTCGAGTAAATGAATTAATCTTTACAAGTCAACTACTTTATTTTAAAGAAAAAAATTCCCAACACATTTTGAAGCTTTCTTATAGTATCTCTAAACTGGTTTTCCATTTATTCATTTCAAGAAGGATGGACATTGTTACAGCTTGGATGACTTGCTTTGGACAAGTAAAGTCAAGTCAGTCTTTACCTCTTGATTCTGAGTCTTTCAAAGATTTTTTATTATCTAAGCTACCTTTTCCTAATTTTGGTTGCTGACCTGCTGCTGCTGCTGCTGCTGCTGCTAAGTCGCTTTAGTCTTGTCTGACTCTGTGCAACCCCATAGACAGCAGCTAATTTCTGTCAGTTGGGATGTGTTTGGGGGGAGTCAGCTGAAGGTGGGACATTTTTAATCTCATGGTTGATCTGAAAATTAATATAGCTTCTTCATTTTATGTGATAGTATGTTTCATTTTACTTAATAATTTTAGATAAACATCTTAAACTTTGTAACATACTCACAAATGTAGACCCCAATTTATTGTTAACAAGTACAGAAAACAAAGAACCTCAAGGAATCAAAGTAATGTGTCATCAGGTACATTCAGTAGAGTTCATACTGTTGGCTCTGCTTGCATTTATTTTAACAGAAATAATATTTTAGATTACTTATGGGACACACGCTCCATGATTCTGTTACTACCATCCTTCCATCCTGTTACACACTCACACATGCACACACACATACACACGTGAATGCATCGGTTCAGTTCAGTCGCTCTGTCGTGTCCGAATCTTTCTGACTCCATGAATCACAGCACGCCAGGTCTCCCTGTCCATCACCATCTCCCGGAGTTCACTCAGACTCACGTCCATCGAGTTTGTGATGCCATCCAGCCATCTCATCCTCTGTCGTCCCCTCTTCCTCCTGCCCCCAATCTCTCCCAGCATCAGAGTCTTTTCCAATGAGTCAGCTCTTCGCATGAGGTGGCCAAAGTACTGGAGTTTCAGCTTTAGCATCATTCCTTCCAAAGAACACCCCAGGACTGATCTCCTCTAGAATGGACTGGTTGGATCTCCTTGCAGTCCAAGGGACTCTCAAGAGTCTTCTCCAACACCACAGTTCAAAAGCATCAATTCTTTGGCGCTCAGCTTTCATCACAGTNCTCTTCGCATGAGGTGGCCAAAGTACTGGAGTTTCAGCTTTAGCATCATTCCTTCCAAAGAACACCCCAGGACTGATCTCCTCTAGAATGGACTGGTTGGATCTCCTTGCAGTCCAAGGGACTCTCAAGAGTCTTCTCCAACACCACAGTTCAAAAGCATCAATTCTTTGGCGCTCAGCTTTCTTCACAGTCCAACTCTCGCATCCATACATGACCACTGGAAAAACCACAGCCTTGACTAAATGGACCTTTGTTGGCAAAGTTAATGTCTCTGCTTTTTACTATGCTATCTAGGTTGGTCAAAACTTTTCTTCCAAGGAGTAAGCGTCTTTTAATTTCATGGCTGTAGTCACCATCTGCAGTGATTTTATGTACAGATAATAGTGGATTAGGCCAGATTATAAATCCATATGGCTGTTTCAATCACAAAAGTCTTATTATTCAAAGGAAAACTATAGGAATCCTTATTCATTTACCTTGCATTTTCATTGTCAGAAAGGCTAACAGAAGACAAGTGTCTTTGTAGCTGAAGGATTTTAAATTTAGTGCTGCTACTGACTGGAGAAGACATTGGCACCCCACTCCAATACTCTTGCCTGGAAAATCCCATGGATGGAGGAGCCTGGTGGGCTGCAGTCTATGGGGTCGCTGAGAGTCAGGCACGTCTGAGTGACTTCACTTTGACTTTTTACTTTCATGCATTGGAGAAGGAAATGGCAACCCACTCCAGTGTTCTTGCATGGAGAATCCCAGGGACGGGGGAGCCTGGTGGGCTGCCGTCTATAGGGTCGCGTAGAGTTGGACACGACTGAAGCGACTTAGCAGCAGCAGCAGCAGCTGCTACTGACATTATGGAAAAGAAATGTAAAAGATCATAAAGTAATGCCAAAATGTCACTTGCTCAAAAATACTATTTATCTGTATTAAAAATACCTTAGTACAAACTATTCTGTATAAAAAAGCTATAAGGATATGTTGTACAACATACAGAATATAGCCAATATTTTAAAATAACTATATAAACAAAGTATAAACTTTAAAAGTTGTGAATTACTATACACGTGTAAGTTATATAATATTGTACATCAACTATTCTTCAATTAACATTTTAAAAAAAGATACATTCTAAAAACAAAAATAAAAATACCTTAGTTTAGAAAAATTCTATCAAAATTATATATGTGATTAATGTGTTTGGTACCATGTTACAAAACAATGATTCACAAAAAAATGGTAGCCAAGTCTACTTCTTCTTAAAGATCTCATAGTTACAAGGGCCATATTACTATGTTTAATCCTAAATCATAATCCTTTCTGACAAATCTACTGAACTCAACCCCAAACAGGGTACTTTTATCTGATAAGTTTGTTCAGATGAAGAATTATTATAAAACAGTGGTTCTTAAAGTGTGGGGTGAGGGCTCTGAACTCTTTCTATGAGTCCCTAAGATCTTTTAAGAAGATTCCTGAGATCTATTTTGTGGGTCCATGAGGTCAAAAATATTTTTATGACAATAGTAAGATATTATTTTCATTTTCACTCTCATTCTTTCATGAGTATTCCTTGGAGTTTTCTAAATGTGATGACATCATTGTCTTGATGGCAAGTTGAACATGTGTACCTTGTGTTTTAACATACCCTCAGTATTAATTTTGGATGCAGTAAATATCAATAGATATAACCCAGATAAACAAAAGCTATTAACTATTTTTATGAGTCTTAAAGGGGTCCTGAGAACAAATATTTGAAAAACATTGCTACAGGCAAGCTAGTGATTAAAAATGTTTTGAAGATCTTGATAGCATGAATAAGCCCTAGAATATCAAGTATGACTTTCCTAAGGCACATCCTATATTATAGGCAAAGGCAAATACTCAAAATATATTGAATCCAGAGAAACAAGCACAGAATATTATGGTTGCTAAGAAGAGGAACATTGACTTAATCATCTGTTAGTCTATTATTTAGGTCAATAGAAAAGACATGGAGGAAAGAGAGATCATGCTCCATTCTGGGGAACTGCAAGGAGTTGGATCAGGATATTTTGAAGGTGAATAATCTTGCTAAAGCTTAACTTGTTTTAGGTACTTTCATAAATTTAGTGATTACTATTGGACCACATTCAAAATAATCCACTGAATGGTGTGTTGTAAAGGTTTAACAGCCACTCTGAAAAAAATTCTGATTTATAGTGTTTGCCTATTTCCATGGTGTAAATATTCTTACTACAGGTACTTTTAAGCTACTAATATGATGTCACTAACCACAGAGCTGGGAAGAGATGAGCACATCATTATTTACCATTATATAGAGTATCTTCATCATACATATCAATCACCTCAAGGGAACAGACAAAACAGTGAGGTAAAATAATTTGGAAGTGATGAATTTTGAGTGTTTATTATCTCTGTTTTTTTTTTTTTTGTATTTATTTATTTTTTTACATGAACTCCCAAACATGAACCCCCCTCCCACCTCCCACCCCACATCATCACTCCAGATGTGTTTTAACATACCCTCAGTATTAATTTTGGATGCAGTAAATATCTCTGTTTTTATTATAATTTATTTAATTTTACATTTCCTTTTAGGGAGCAAGAGAGGGAAAGATAGAGATACACAGAGAGAGGCAGAGCCAGAAAGAGAAAAAGAGAGAAGAGAGAGGAGGGAATAGAGAAGAGAGGAGAAAGAAGGAGGGAGAGAGGGAAGAAAAGAAAGGCATAGAGAGAAAAGAGAAGGAAAGAGGGAGGGAGAGAGAGGCAGAGAGAGTATATAGCTTAATTTTGAATAATGACTATGTTTAGCAAACAGCTTGTGAAAGTCCTGAAAAATTTAACAACTGGCTCTTGCAAAAAGTATAAGTTGTTTTGAGCACACCACTGAGTCCACCATCTCATTAGTACTGCATTGTTGTTATGGTGTCATTACAATTTCCTCATTCTGGAGGGGGAGGAATATGGAACATCCTGACTGAGAGGCAGGTTTGGGATGGTGAAACTCAGTGACGGGTGTAGTTACAGGAAAGTGTGGGTGGCAGACAGGTGGGTGGGGGCAGTTGAGCAAAGAGTTCACACAGAAAGGTAAAGAATGGGAATTCTGAAGTCAACATGAAAGGATGAACACTAGGTGTTAGACACAGGAGTTTCTTATAGGGATGGAGAAGAAGAGAGGGTATTCATATTTATGGAGTGCCTACTGTATGCTCTGAACTTTACCTGGTACATCTTATTTCAAGTAATCCCCATAACATGACAGAAATGCAGATAGCTAAAAAGTACAGTGTAAGAATTTGAACTCACATCTATCTAACTTCAAAATTTTCATTTCATCAAACAAAGATATAAAATTCACATGGTAGTGAACAGGGATATATGGAAGCAGAAACTAAGGAGACAAATCTGAGGCTGTAGTGTGAAAGCTATATCATAATGTGCTAGATTGGAAAGGCTAGCTCTGGACAAGGCAGTCTTCCAGCTGCCTGATGCATCTTCCTAAGAGGAGTATCTCTGATCTTTGAAAGACAGAACATACTCTTGTGATGAAAGAGAATTCTTCTCCCCTTTTCAGAAAATTCCCAGAGCCTTGCGCAGTTATAGCCAGCAATAAAAGAATCAGTGTGGTCGCTAAGGGAATGTGTTATAAGCAAAATGCAGGAAACCAGAGTTAAAAACATCTAATATGTGACTGATGGCCTCCTTTAGATTCTCCCTCTGTTCTTCCTTCAATAGAGGGTCTCAGCTGTCCACCAAGCACAAACAGGTTGTTACCCTGAAACCACAAAGCATGGTCATCCCAGCAGCCTCCTTACTTCCATTCTGCTTGTGTCTCATGCTCTCTTCCCTACACTGGCACTCAGATAGCAGAAAGGCTGTTGGCCTGGCCCTGCTCCTGGTCAGTGTGTTGGTTAGGTCCTCCAGGAAGCAGATGCCAAGATAGAGTTGGAAGCACTAGCTCTTTACTGCAGATAATGATGCTCAGTTGCTTAGTTATGTCTGACTCTTTGAGACCACCAGGTTCTTCTGTCCATGGGATTTTCCCCACGAGAATACTGGAGTGGGTCACCATTTCTCCCTTCAGGAGATCTTCCTGACTCAAGGATCAAATGGCATCTCCTGTTCTCCTGTGTCTCCTACATGGTAGGTGGATTCTTTACCACTTCAGTTCAGTTCAGTTCATTCACTCAGTCGTGTCCGACTCTTTGCAACCCCATGAATTGCAGTACGCCAGGCCTCCCTGTTCACCACCAACTCCCAGAGTTCACTCAAATCCATGTCTATTGAGTCGATGATGCCATCCAGCCATCTCATCCTCTGTCTTCTCCTTGTCCTCCTGCCCCCAATCCCTCCCAGCATCAGAGTCTTTTTCAGTGAGTCAACTCTTCGCATGAGGTAGCCAAAGTACTGGAGTTTCAGCTTTAGCATCATTCCTTCCAAAGAAATCCCAGGGCTGATCTCCTTCAGAATAGACTGACTGTGCCTGTCAAAGAAGAAAGGGAGAAGGAGTAGGCAAGAAGATCCTTCAGACCATGATCCAGGTCTGATACATGGGGAAAGGAGATATAGATGGAAGGAGGATTAGGTAGAAAAAGTCTCAGACTGTGGGAGAAATCCTGAAGCAGTCTCAGTGTACAAAGTGGGGATTTCAATGCAATATAGTAATCCTAAAATTCAGTATACCACCTTAGTCATTGTCTGGAGGCTGCCAGAGAAGAATGTGGCCTCAGTTCAAACACCGCTGCTGCTGCTAAGTCACTTCAGTCATGTCTGACTCTGTGCAGTCCCATAGAAGGCAGCCCACCAGGCTCCCTTGTCCCTGGGATTCTCCAGGCAAGAACACTGGAGCAGGATGCCATTTCCTTCTCCAATGTATGAAAGTGAAAAGTGAAAGGGAAGTCACTCAGTCATGTCTGACTCTTCGCANTGTGTAGGACCTGTCTCTTATACACATCTAGATGTGTATAAGAGACAGCCCATAGAAGGCAGCCCACCAGGCTCCCTTGTCCCTGGGATTCTCCAGGCAAGAACACTGGAGCAGGATGCCATTTCCTTCTCCAATGTATGAAAGTGAAAAGTGAAAGGGAAGTCACTCAGTCATGTCTGACTCTTCGCAACCCCCATGGACTGCAGCCCACCAGGCTCCTCCATCCATGGGATTTTCCAGGCAAGAGTACTGGAGTGGGGTGCCATCACCTTCTCCGTCAAACACTACAGTGGATCCCAAAAGGCACTGTGACTGGAGACAGTTAACTAACGGTACTCCTTGAAACTTACTGGCAAATTTGTTCTTGAAGGCAGGTCCGAGCATCACATCTCCACGCATGCTCAGAAGATTTGCTACTTTTATTTTTCTAGACAGTGAAGGGCAGTTCTCATTTGCTTGGTGTCGATGGGAAGAGGAGCAGGGCCTCAGTCTAGGTCTCTGTCTCCTGCTCAGGTTTCCCCCTGAAAGTCTGATGCTGTACTTCCCCTGAGAGGGCACTTGGTGCCCTCTCTGAAGCCTCTTGTTCACTTTATTACTTAGGGTTCTTCTGGTGGCAAGTGACAGAAATCTAATTTAGTTCATCTTAATCAGGAAAATACTGTTCATACTGTTCATGGCAAGAAACACAAGCTGGAATCAAGATTGCCAGGAGAAATATCAATAAACCTCAGATATGCAGATGACACCACCCTTATGGCAGAAAGTGAAGAGGAACTAAGAAGCTTCTTGATGAAAGTGAAAGAGGAGAGTGAAAAAGTTGGCTTAAAGCTCAACATTCAGAAAACGAAGATCATGGCATCCGGTCCCATCACTTCATAGCAAATAGATGGAGAAACAGTGGAAACAGTGTCAGACTTTATTTTAGGGGGCTCCAAAATCACTGTAGATGGTGACTGCAGCCATGAAATTAGAAGACTCTTACTCCTTGGAAGAAAAGTTCTGACCAACCTAGATAGTATATTCAAAAGCAGAGACATTACTTTGCCGACTAAGGTCTGTCTAGTCAAGGCTATGGTTTTTCCTGTGGTCATGTATGGATGTGAGAGTTGGACTGTGAAGAGGGATGAGTGCCGAAGAATTGATACTTTTGAACTGTGGTGTTGGAGAAAACTCTTGAGAGTCCTTTGGACTGCAAGGAGATCCAGCCAGTCCATTCTGAAGGAGACCAGCCCTGGGATTTCTTTGGAAGGAATGATGCTAAAGCTAAAACTCCAGTACTTTGGCCACCTCATGCGAAGAGTTGACTCATTGGAAAAGACTCTGATGCTGGGAGGGATTGGGGGCAGGAGGAGAAGGGGACGACCGAGGATGAGATGGCTGGATCTAAAACTCCAGTACTTTGGCCACCTCATGCGAAGAGTTGACTCATTGGAAAAGACTCTGATGCTGGGAGGGATTGGGGGCAGGAGGAGAAGGGGACGACCGAGGATGAGATGGCTGGATGGCATCATCGACTCGATGGACATAAGTCTGAGTGAACTCCGGGATATGGTAATGGACAGGGAGGCCTGGCGTCCTGGGATTCATGGGGTCACAAAGAGTCAGACACGACTGAGCGACTGAACTGAACTGAACTGAACTGAATCAGGAAAATAATTTTTGTCTCATGTAACTGAACAAAGGCAAGGGTAAAGATCAATGAATACTTAGGACTTGAGCCACTGGGGTCCATCCGATTCATTCTTCTTTCTCCTTGCTCCACTGTGGCTTCAGTTTCTCAAACTACACATTCACTCCCACCTCTATTGAAATTAAAACCAAAGTTGCATCCAAGAAGAAAGAACTCTTCTTCTCCAACTCCATTTCAAAAATCCTGGGGAAAAATCTAGCTGGTCTGGTTTCGGGTATAAGCCTATCACTTCATATTCATTCAAACAAATATAAATTGGTTATTTGCAGGTGTTAGGCACTGTTCTAATTTCTTAAAATGCTGGAGCTAACAGATCTAATTAGTTTCTTCTTTTGTAAAACTTTGTTTGCAAGGAGAAACAAGTAAATGGATAAAGAAACAGGATAATTTTAAGTAGTAATAAATACTGCAAACACAATCAAATAAAATAATAAAAGAGTGAGAGACTCTGTGGGTGGTGTTACACTAGATGGGTGGTCAGAGAAGATTATCTCTGAGGTGACATTCCAGGTGAGATTGACTGAAGTGAAGGTCTGAGTTCTGAAAATATCTGGAGCAGAAATGACTGGGCAGAGTAAACCTAAATTGGGAGCAAGGCTATTCTATCAAAGGTCAATGTGGCTGGAAATTAGGTAACATGGGCAAGAGTGGAGGAGATGAGATCAGAGAGGGGAGAAGGGGCCAAATCCCATTGGGCCTTGTTTGCAGTGGTGGAGTTTGGATTTACTTTAAATGCAATAAGGAGACAAATGAGGAATTTTCATCAAGGGCCTGTTGTTTTAAAAATCACGGTGGCTACTTGTCAATAAAGACCCCGATTCTGGGAAGGACTGAAGGCAAAAGGAGAAGGGGGCAGCAAAGGATGTGATGGTTAGATAGCATCACTGACTCAATGGACACGAATTTGAGCAAACTCTGGGAGATAGTGGAAGACAGATGAGCTGCTGCAGTCAATGGGGTCAGAAAAAGTCAGACACAACTCAGTGACTGAACATCAACAACAACTTGTCAAGAAATAGGCGAGCAAAGAGATGAGTGAGAAGGTATGGCACTGACCCAGGAGAGAGATGACGTGGATCAAGGTAGACATAGGCAGGTGGAAAGATGGAAAATAAGTACGTAATAAGAAAAGAAACTTTGTATCCTATTACAAGTTAATCATTAAAGGGAAGTTGCCTATAAACTAACACATAGGCCCATCTCTGGGAACCCTGCCACTGGAGTACTGAGTGTTAAGCTAAAATATCTTTGTTCAGTTCACAGGAAACATCCTGACCAGCCCAACTGTGAATGGCTGTAGGACAAGAGAAATTAACACAGCCCCTTCAGAATCTGGCTGGGACCACGACTTTTCCTGTTCTCCTTTTAGTATAAAAGAAGCCTGAGTCCTAACTTGGGCAAGATGGTTCTTTGGAACACTAGTCCACCATCTTCTCAGTTTGCTGGTTTTCCAAATAAAGTCACTATTCCTTGTCCCAGCAACTCATCCCTTAATTTATTGGTCGGCCAGCAGCATGAGCTTGGACTTTGTAACAATATGATGTGGATATCAAAGAATACTCCTAAGTATTAGGCTTGAGAAATTGGATGAATATTTTTGCTATTATTGAGGCCACGTATGAGAATGCTTTGGGCCATGTGTTGCTGAAGAACCATTTCAATTTTTGTAATGAGTAGTACAGAGATAGAACATTTTGTGGTTGGTTAATTTAAGGCTCAAGGATGTCATCAAGAATCTAAGTTATTTCTTTCCCTTTTTATCTCCCCTAGATTAGTTCTATTCATGGTCTCAATATGGTTGCTATTATGGTAGATATAGCTGGTTTATCTGGAGAAGGCAATGGCACCCCACTCCAGTACTCTTGCCTAGAAAATTCCATGGACAGGGGAGACTGGTAGACTGCAGTCCATGGGGTCGCTAAGAGTTGGATATGACTGAGTGACTTCACTTTCACTTTTCACTTTCATGCATTGGAGAAGGAAATGGCAACCCACTCCAGTGTTCTTGCCTGGAGAATCCCAGGGATGGGGGATCCTGGTGGGTTGCCATCTCTGGGGTCGCACAGAGTCGAACATGACTGAAGTGACTTAGCAGCTTAGCAGCTGCTTTATCTATACATATTGCTATAATACTAAGGCATACAGTTGGAAACAGCCATTTGCAGAAAAAGAATGGGTATTTCACTTGCATGACTCACTTAATCTGTAAAGAAAACTTTCACCTCACATTCTACTGACTTAAGTAACATCACAACATCACACTTAAATGAATCATTGGTACTGTGTAGGACCACTATGATTGACACAGACCGGCACTCAGCCTTCTTAACGGTCCAACTCTCACATCTATACATGATTATGGAAAAACCATAGCTTTGACTATTATGTAAAATATATACATTTAATACACGTTATTTTTTGTCTTCCAACCTTTCTAACCTTGGAAAATAGTCAGTTACTTACCAGAGCTCCAACAAGGCCCATTGGAAGGTGGTTATACTCACACAATTAGGTGAAAACATTTTCTAAGGGAAATATATGACATTTTCTGAATGCTTTCTAATGTCAGACTTTGTGACAGGGCATCGCATCACACAACAATAACTCTAAAAGTGTTTATTCATAACCTTGAGGGTTCCCTTGGTGAAGTCTGATACTGGCCCCCTACACAGAGGGCAAGGAGAGAAGAGGAAAGAGGCTCCCTGTTCAGATTGGTAAATGGCAGGTTTAATCACCAAAGGAACTCATGTGAGAAACTTGTCTTGGTTGGCTGCAAGACTAGCAGATCTCTGTGACAACTCACTAGAATCTTGAAAGTTTACATGTTGACCTTGGTAGGATTCACTTCTGTATTCAGTATAGATGATCTCAGTAACACATTCCTTTCTCAAGGCTACATCCTTGAAGATGACTCCCACTATGGAAATAATGGGCACAACCTATATTCCAAGGACAGGGGAGCAGGGGAGGATACTCTGACTGTTCAGGTCCAGCTTGCGGACCAACCAGAGATCATGTCCACTTGATGACCTCCTTCAACAGAAAGGCAGCTGTTATCTCCAAAGTACAGAGGAGAAAGTACAGAGAAAGAAGAGTTTGGAGGTTAACAGGTATTCTCAGGATACAGGATAAGGGACAGGTTAAATCCAGGATTTCCTGAATATTAAATTGAAATTTTTAACCATTTGCCATATCTTTGCTAAAAGATGGACTTCCCTGGTGGTACAGTGGAAGAGAATCTGCTTGTGAAAGCAGGGGATAAGGGTTCAATCACTGGTCCAGGAAGACTCCACAGCATAGAGCAACTAAGCTCTACATCACAATTACTGAAGCCCATGTGCCTAGAGCCTGTGCTCCATGAGAGATACCTCTTTTTATACATTTTGTCTCCTCCCCCCGAGCCTGCCTTATGCAGGGCTCACCAAGAAGGGGGCATGTTTGTTTCACCCGAAGTTCTAAGAGGCTAACAGGCAGGAAGGCTAGAGGCCCCCAAATGGAGGAAATATGCTGCAAGTGTCAGATGTTTTTCTCTCTCTTTTAAGCAGCAGGAGGAAACAAATGACATATGTCAGATTTTTTCCCTTCTGTATACAAAATTAAGAGGAAGTTTCTTTCAAAATTCTATGTTGCCATGATGACACCTGGTTCCACCTAAGCTTAACTTTTCTCAAACCTTGAGCTAACCAATGTGTTTTTCTTATGGAGATGTTTTTCTTAAACTATGTTAATGAGCTATGTGTTTACCCTAGACTCTTTCTTCAAGTCTGTTCACCTAAGACTCAGAACAGACTTGACAAACCAGTATGTTTTACTCAACAAACCAGTATGTTTTACTCATGCAAATGTCTAAGCTATGTTAATGAGACTATGTAGTTGCTTGGAAATCTCCTTTTCTTCAATATTCATGTCAATCATTTTACGGCCTGGGATGACTTACCTTGTGCCAATGTTATCTCAAAATGCATGTTGTGGGTGAGGGACCTGATGCTACTTTCTGAGTTTTGAGACATTTCTTTTTTCTAATTAGGTATATTAGAGAAAGCCTGCTAATAGGTATATAACTTCCTGCTAAAGACTAGCATGGGGCACTCTTTCTGCTCCCTTCTGATGTTTATGTCAGAAGCTTTCTCTATCTCTTTTATAGTTTAATCAAACTTCATTACATAAAATCTCTGAGCAATCAAGCTTTGTCACTGTCCCCAGATCGAATTCCTTTCCTCCAGGGGCCAGGAATCCCAGTGTTGTTCATGGCTCAGCAATAGCCTTTCAGTTCTCACTCCAGTCTGCGGAGTTTCTTTTTTCCTTTTTTGTGGGCTTTTCCCTTTCTTTGTCTTTTAGCCACCACCATTTTGGACTCCTTTTTCCTATTCTAACTACCTAACATGCTGCATTTTATTTCTTTGAGCACAACTGTGGTTTTAGGTTGGACATCATATGGGCTTGTTCTATATGGGTTAGAGAAGGGGGCAGGAGAGGATGAGATGGTTGGGTGGCATCACGGACCCAATAACATGAGTTTGAGCAAACTCTAGGAGATAGTGAAGGACAGGGAAGTCTGGTGTGCTGCAGCCCATGGGGTCACAAAGAGTCAAATACAATTTAGCAACTGGAAAACAATACTTATTGATGAGCTGATTTGGTTGAGTGACCATAGAAGAACAGGAGAAATTTGACATCAGCTCTCTGGGTGTTCCCTCATAGCTCAGTTGGTAAAGACTCTGCCTGCAATGCAGGAGGCCCCAGCTCGATTCCTGGGTCCAGAAGATCCCCTGGAGAAGGAATAGACTACCCATTCCAGTATCCTGGGCTTCCCTGGTGGCTCAGCTGATAAAGAATCCACCTGCAATGCAGGAGACCTGGGTTCAATCCCTGGGTTGGGAAGATCCCCTGGAGAAAGGAAAGGCTACCCACTTCAGTATTCTGGCCTGGAGAATTCCATGGCCTGTATAGTCTAAGGGGTCACAAAGAATCAGACACAGCTGAATGACTTTCACTTTCACTCCGAGTGTCAGTGTAACTCTCACTCATTCTAGCGGGCTCTGTAGTACTTGGGGGTCCAGGATAAGAACTTGTATAATAAGTCAGTTGAGCTATGTAGTGGATGACAAAGATCTCCATTTTTCTTGGCAATAGTTGACAAGACTAAGTCATGTCTTAGAGGTGATAAAATGTACTGTGTAAAAATGACTTCCCACAATAGGTAGTGATGTATCACATGGTAGACATATTTTTCTTTCTTTCTTTTTTTCTTACCATAGGTCTTTCTCATTTAAAAAGTTAAAAGAAATGTTAAGTGCCTTTCATGTCCTAGGTATTTTTTTATGTGCCTGATTGAATCCTCACAATAATCCCAAGAGGTAGGATTTATATCCATATTTTACAAATGATGAAAGAAGGCTCAGAGAGGTTAAATAATTTGTTCAAAATCACAGAGGTAGTTAGCAGCAGAACAAGCACTTGAAACCCAGATCACTATGATTCCAAAGTCTATGAATTTTTGCTCATAGACCATTGCCTTTCTTAGGCAGGGAATTTCAGTCATATTAGCCAGGAGGGCATTTTCCTCTGAAATTTAAATAAGCGTCTCCCAAAGGAGGTTCCTCACATCTTCATATTGTGTCGTAGATTGAAGGAGAATTAAGTATGTGTGATAAGCAACTTAAAAAATAATTGATTCTGAGCAAAGTTCATGACACTGAAGAGAAGCACTAATGCAATATGATTCTCCCATGACAGAGAAGCTTTCTTTTGAAAGACAGAAACTGGCTTTGACAAATATTTCACAAGCTGTTTTCCCATCTTATCTACACTTTGCATCCCTTGCTGTTGAATGAGCAGCCACATAGAAGATCTTATTTGAGGATATATTCCTTAAGAGGAGCTACCATACTTTAGTTCAACCATTAGCAGAATCTGAATTTGAGTATGCCAATTAAATACAAATATGTTTTAACCTCTCTTGTAATCCTATTAGGAATCTGAATTTGGAGGCCAGTGGGAAACTGAGCCAGACTTGCCTGTGAGTGTCCAAGAGTCTCCAGTTGTAGCCTTGGGTCCACAGTTTGGCCTCAGGCCAAACAACAGAGAGGGACACAGCCCTGCCCATCAACAGAAAATTGGATTTGAGATTAACTGAGCATGGCCCTGCCCATCAGAACAAGACCCAGTTTCCCCCAGAGTCAGTCTCTCCCATAAAGAAGTTTCTACAAGCCTCTTATCCTCATTCATCAGAGGGAAGACAGAATGAAAACTACAATTACAGAAAATCAACCAAACTGATCACATGGATCAGAGCCTTGTCTAACTCAATGAAGCTATGAGCCATGTTATGTAGGGTCATCCAAGAAGGATGAGTCATGTTGGAGAGTCCTGGAGAACTCTCCAACATGGTCCACTGGAGAAAGGAGTGGCAAACCACTTCAGCATTCTTGCCTTGAGAACCCCATGAACAGTATGAAAAGGCAAAATGACAGGATACTGAAAGAGGAACTCCCCAGGTCAGTAAGTGCCCATTATGCTACTGGAGATCAGTGGAGAAATAACTCCAGAAAGAATGAAGGGAAGGAGCCAAAGCAAAAACAACACCCAGTTGTAGATGTGACTGGTGGTAGAAGCAAGGTCTGATGCTGTAAAGAGCAATATTGTATGCTGCTGCTACTGCTGCTGCTAAGTTGCTTCAGTCATGCCCAACTCTGTGTGACCCCAGAGACGGAAGCCCAGTAGGCTCCACTGTCTCTGGGATTCTCCAGGCAAGAATATTGGAGTGGGGTGCCATTGCCTTCTCCAATATTGTATAGGAACCTGTAATGTTAGGTCCATGAATCAAGGCAAATTGGAAGTGGTCAAACAGGACATGGCAAGAGTGAACATTGACATTTCAGGAATCAGTGAACTAAAATGGACTGGAATGGGTGAATTTAACTCAGATGACCATTATATCTACTACTGTGGGCAAAAATCCCTTAGAAGAAATGGAATATCCATCATAGTCAACAAAAGAGTCTGAAATGCAGTACTTGGATACAACCTTAAAAATGACAGAATGACAGAATGTCGACATTCACTCTTGCCATCTCTTGTTTGACCACTTCCAATTTGCCTTGATTCATGGACCTGACATTCCAGGTTCCTATGCAATATTGCTCTTTACAGCATCAGACCTTGCTTCTAACACCAGTCACATCCACAGCTGGGTGTTGTTTTTGCTTTGGCTCCTTCCCTTCATTCTTTCTGGAGTTATTTCTCCACTGATCTCCAGTAGCATATCGGGCACCTACAGACCTGGGGAGTTCCTCTTTCAGTATCCTAACATTTTGCCTTTTCATACTGTTCATGGGGTTCTCAAGGCAAGAATACTGAAGTGGTTTGCCATCCCCTTCTTCAGTGGACCACATTTCGTCAGAACTCTCTACCATGATCCATCTGTCTTGGGTTGCCCTACACTGTATGGCTCATAGTTTCATTGAGTTAGATAAGGCTCTGATCCATGTGATCAGTTTGGTTAATTTTCTGTAGCTGTGGGTTTCATTTTGTCTTCCCTCTGATGAATGAGGATAAGAGGCTTGTGGAAATTCCCTGATGGGAGGGACTGGCTGTGGGGGAATCTGGGTCTTGTTCTGTTGGGCAGGGCCATGCTCAGTTCAGTTCAGTTCAGTTCAGTCGCTCAGTCGTGTCCTACTCTTTGCGACCCCATGAATCGCAGCACACCAGGCCTCACTGTCCATCACCATCTCCCGGAGTTCACTCAGACTTACGTCCATCGAGTCCGTGATGCCATCCAGCCATCTCATCCTNTCAGGGAGTTCACGGTTCACATATTGCTGAAGCCTGGCTTGGAGAATTTTGAGCATTACTTTACTAGCCATGCTCAGTAAATCTTTAATCCAATTTTCTCTTGAAGGGTGGGGCTGTGTTTCCTCCCTGTTGTTTGGCCTGAGGCCAAACTATGGTAGGGGTAATAGTGGTAACAGTTGTATTCGTCACCCCTGACCCTGCAGCAGGCACTGTCGACCCATGCCTCTGCTAGAGATTCCTGGGCACTCACAGGCAAGTCTGGCTGTCTCTTGTGGGGTCGCTGCTCCTTTCTCCTGGGTCTTGGTATGGACAAGGCTTTGCTTGTGCCCTCCAAGAGTGTTTGCCCAGACCTGTAGAAATTCTCTAATCAAATCCCACTGGCCTCCAAAGTCAAATTCCCGGGGGCTTCCCAGTCCTTTCACTGGATCCCCAGGTTGGGAAATCTGTTGTGGATCCTAGAACTGTCATAACAGTGCGAGAACTTCTTTGGTATAATTGTTCTCCAGCTTGTGGGTCATCTTCTCAGTGGCTCTATTTTGGGGCTAATGGGAACCTCCTCCAAGAGGGCTTATGCCACAAGCTGCACCTCCCAGGTCTGCTGCAATCAGAGCCTCCATCCCCATGGCAGGCCACTGCTGACTTGTGCCTCCACAGGAGACACTCAAACACTCAAAGGCAGGTCTGGCTTAGTCTCTTGTGGGATCTCTGGGTCCTGGTGTGCATAAGGTTTTGTTTGGGCCCTCCAAGCATCTCTGGTGTGTTGGGGTTTGACTCTAAATGTGATTTCACCTCTCCTACCATCTTGTTGGAGCTTCTCCTTTGCCCTCATAGTCAACAAAAGAGTATGAAATGCGACCTTGGGCTCAATCTCAAAAATGACAAATGATCTCTGTTCATTTCCAAGGCAGACCATACAATAACACAAGTCTATGCCCCAATCACTAAAGTTGAAGAAGCTGAAGTTGAATGGTTCTATGATGACCTACAAGACCTTCCAGAACTAATACCAATCATAGGGGACTGGAATGCAAAAGTAGGAAAGAAAGAGATATGTGGAGTAACAGGCAAGTTTGGCCCTGGAGTACAAAATAAATCAGGGCTAACAGAGTTTTCCAAGAGAATCCATTGGTCGTAGAAAGCAGCCTCTGTCAACAACACAAGAGATGACTCTACACATGGACATCATCTGATGGTCAATATTGAACTCAGATTGATTATTTTCTTTGCAGCCAAAGGTGGAGAAGCTCTATATAGTCAGGAAAAATAAGACCAGGAGCTGACTTTGGCTCAGATCATGAACTCTTTATTGCCAAATTCAGATTTAAATAGAAGAAAGTAGGGAAAATCACTCAGGTGTGACCTAAATCAAATCCCTTAAGACTATACAGTGGGAGTGACAAATAGATTCAAGGGATTAGATATGATAGAGTGCTTAGAGAACTATGGATGAAGGTTTGTGACATTGTACAGGAGGCAGTGATCAAGACCATCACAAAGAAAAAGAAATGCAAAAAAGCAAAATGGTTGTCTGAAGAGGCTTTACAAATAGTTGAGAAAAGAAGAGAAGCTAAAGGCAAAGGAGAAAAGGAAAGATATACCCATCTGAATGCAGAGTTCTGAAGAACAGCAAGGAGAGATAAGAAAGCCTTCCTCGTTGGTCAATGCAAAAAATTAGAGGAAAACAATAGAATGGGAAAGACTAGAGACCTCTTCAAGAAAATTAGAGATACCAGGGGAACATTTCATGCAAGATGGGCACAATAAAAGACAGAAACAGTATGGATCTAACAGAAGCAGAAGATGAAGAGGTAGCAAGAATACACAGAAGAACTGTACAAAAAAAGATCTTAATGACCCAGATAACCATGAAGGTTTTATCACTCACCTAGAGCCAGATATCCTGGAGTACAAAGTCAAGAGGGCTTTAGGAAATATCACTAAAAACAAAGCTAGTGGAGCTGATGGAATTCCAGCTGAGCTGTTTCAAGTACTAAAAGATGATGCTGTGAAAGTGCTGCACTCAATATGCCAACAAATTTGGAAAACTCAGCAGTGGCCA
>SJYX01006469.1:11414-21689 GCA_006410675.1 Oreotragus oreotragus
AAGGGCTTGTGACACACTGACCTGTATTCTGGTGGAACAGAGGTCCAGAGATATGGAAACAAGAGGGCTCAGGAGTGGGCAGGTGACCTGTGTTATGGGGAGAGTTGTGAACAGGACATTCAGTGGGCTGGTGACCTGTGTTATGGGGAGGTCTCCTCTGTGAGGGGAAGACAGACACACACCCGCATGTGTCCCCAGGATGGTAACATAGACGCACAAAAGGAGTTCTACATGACAGGGCACACACATCCACAGGTTCTCCCCGTGGTGCCGTGCTCGGGGTTCTGACATACTATTTTGCTGTGTGTCCTACTTGCATCTCATTGAATATTTGGATTAGAAAAGAGATTTATTCTGAAGGATTATTGTGAAGAGGAAAGGGGACTATTACAGGAGGATAAGAGTTCTTCAGGGAGGACTATTACTATAGAGAGGGGATGATTACATAGAGGTAAGTCTTTATTTGTACAAGGGGCCATATTACTGTAGAGAGGTGTCTAATATGAAAGAGGGGAGATATGACAATAAATGGAGCTATCACCATGCAGGGGGGGATGCTACTATGGAGAAAGTGAAAGTCACTCAGTCGTATTTGACTCTACACAGGCCATGGGATTCTCCAGGCCAGAATATTGGAGTGGGTAGCCTTTCCCTTCTCCAGGGTATCTTCCAAACTCAGGGAGTGAACCCAGGTCTCCCTTAATGCAGGCTGATTCTCTACCAGCTGAGCAACCAGGGAAGCCCTACTGTGGAGAAGGGACTCATAATAAAGATGTATCCTTACTGTAGTGGAACACTATACTGTGGAGGGGAAAATTTATAATAGGGGGACTCTGATACTGTGGGGGCTGTTATGCATGGAAGGGGCTATGACAATGCAGAGAACTATTATAATAAAGGGAACTATTACATTAGAGGGGGACCATTCTGTAGAGGGGGATTATTACAGAAGTTCAGTTCAGTTCAGTCGCTCAGTTGTGTCCGACTCTTTGCGACCTCATGAACCACAGCACACCAGGCTTCCCTGTCCATCATCAACTCCTGTAGTCCACCCAAACCCATGTTCATTGAGTCAGTGATGTCATCCAATCAGGGGAGGGGCTATGACAATGCAGAGAACTATTATAATAAAGGGAACTATTACATTAGAGGGGGACCATTCTGTAGAGGGGGATTATTACAGAAGTTCAGTTCAGTTCAGTCGCTCAGTTGTGTCCGACTCTTTGCGACCTCATGAACCACAGCACACCAGGCTTCCCTGTCCATCATCAACTCCTGTAGTCCACCCAAACCCATGTTCATTGAGTCAGTGATGTCATCCAACCATCTCATCCTCTGTCATCCCCTTTTCCTGCTGCCCTCAATCTTTCCCTACATCAGGGTCTTTTCCAATGAGTCAGAACTTCACATCAGGTGGCCAAAGCTTTAGAGTTTCAGCTTTAGCATCAGTCCTTCCAATAAACACCCACGACTGTTCTCCTTCAGGATGGACTGGTTGGATCTCCTTGTACTCAAAGGGACACTCAAGAGTCCTCTCCAACACCACAGTTCAAAAGACTCAATTATTCGGCACTCAATTTTTTTTATAGCGCAACACTCACATCCATACATGACCACTGGAAAAACCATAGCCTTTATTGACAGACCTTTGTTGACAAAGTAATATCTCTGCTTTGCTGTATTACAAAAGGGGCAGAACCATTTATGGAGGGAGGACTCTTACCATAGAGGGAGTTTATTACAATAGAGGAGGACTCTCACTGTTGAGAGAGGACTATTATAGCATATTTGAGACTATTACAGTAGAGGGTGGTGTATCATTGTAGAGGGGGGGTCTATTACTGAACAGAGGGGACTACGACAAAGAGAAAGGGACTATTATAATAGAAGAAGACTATTACTTTAGGGAGGACTATTATAATGAATGGCGGTGTATTACTGCAGACAAGGACTATTACAATAGAAAAAGACTACTGAAATTGAGGAAGACTATTACTATAGAGTGGGGACTACTAATATAGTAAAGGGACTATTAATATAGAGTAGGGACAGCAGATGGGGACTATTAGTGTAGAGGGGAAATTATGACAATAGAGGCAGCACTGTTATATTAGAAGGGGGACTTTGACTGTGGAAGGGGAATATTGACAACAGAGGGAGATTACTAGATGAGAGACTACTACCACAGAGACAGACTTATTACAATAGGGAGTGGACTATGACAGTAGAGGGGGACATTTACTGTAGAGGAAGATTATAGCAATGGAGGAATTTTTAATCCAGAAGGGGGATATTCGAATCAGACTATTATAATTTAAGGGTACTACTACAATCAAGGAGGGTTTTGTTGCAGAGCGGGGACTATGACAGTACTACTGTAGAAGGGAAACTAATAGAGGGGGTAACTATCACTAAATAGTAGGACTATGTTATTGAGGGGGCTATTACATTAGAGGAGAGACTTTGATTGCAGAGGGGTGACAATTACAATAGAAAGTGAAGTATGACAATAGAGACAGGACTATTGGTGTATGGGGTGGAAAACTATGTCAGTAAAGGAGAACTATTACTCTATGACTCTTGCCTTCCCTGGTGGCTCAGGCAGTATATGCATCTGCTTACAATGCGGGAGACCCAGGTTCAATCTCTGGGTTGAGAAGATCCCCTGGAGAAGGAAATGGCAACCAGCTCCAGTACTCTTGCCTGGAGAATCCCATGGATGGAAGAGACTGGTAGGTTACACTCCATGGGGTCACAAAGAGTCAGACACGACTGAGCAACTTCACTTTCACTTTCATTACTCTATTAGATCTCTAATAGAGAACTGTTACCCTATAGGGGAACAGTTACTATGACAATAGAGAGAAGCTGATACTGTAGAAGTGGAACCATTAGTGTGGCGGGGAGGGGGGCTATGACAAGAGAGGAGGAGTAATACAATGAAGGAGGACTATTATTACAGAGGGGTAACTACGAGAGTAGAGGAGCACAGTTACTGTAGAAGTGAAATTTTGAGAATAGAGGGCTATTACTCTAAACATTATGACATTAGTGTTGGTCGATCAGTCGTATCCGACACTTTGTGACTCCATGGACTGACCGCATGGAGCCGGCCAAGCCCATGTGTCTATGGGTATCTCCAGTTAAGAATACTGGAGTGGGTTGCCATGCCATTCTCCAACTATGATATTAGAGGGGGCTGTTACTATAGAATGGGTACTATTACTGTAGAGGGGAGAGTATGACAATAGAAGGGGAGTATTACTGTAGAGGGGGGGACAATGACAACAGAAGGGAACTATTACTATAGTGTATAGAACTATTACAATTACTATACTATTACTATAGACCTTAAGAATAGAGACAACCCCTGTCCATGGAGAACAGTAAACACAAAAATAAAGGTCCAGGCATGTGTTTGCCATAAAAGGAGTCCTGATGGCATGCAGACCACCAGGACACCCACCCATAACAGGAGAGAGGGGACACTGAGACTCTGACTGGAGGCATTCCCAGCTTCTTAGCTTCTCAGGTGGATGCTTCATCCTGGGAGCCTGTCCAGTCACTTTTACTGCAGCAACACCCGCCAGATGCAGAGATCACCTCTGGGGAGTGAAGGGCCTGTGATCATGTGCCTGGGCTCCATCGCCCCAAGCATGGAAGCCCCCAAACCTGGAGCCCACAGGCTCAACTGGGCCCCTCTCAGCCCCAAGAGGAGGGAGCTGGTGCACAGTTCGAGGAAGGGGAACCCTCTGGAGGAGGTCACAAGCTCTAGCCTCAGGGAGAACAGACTTCAGCTGCTGGGGCCTGTCTGTTGGTCCCTGTCTTCCCACTCCCTTGCTCCTCCTCAAGCCCTCACTTCACCTCCTGTGTCTCTCTCTTCCCTTGCCCTACTTCCATCTGTCTCTCTTCATGTCTCTGTCCATTTCTCTCTGTATCTCAGTTTCTCGGTCTCTAGAGCACTTCTCCCCTCTCCATCACCTCACCCTCCTTTATCTTGGAGAGAAGCCCGCAGGTAGTTTCTCAGAGCCACACCTCTGCACCGCCAGAGCTGGGTCTTCTACATGTCCTGTTTTACTTATGCAAAGCCCCATTTCCTTCCCCAGATCGCCCAGGCTTAGCCTCTGATGGGCTGGCAGGTGAGCTCACCGGGCTCCTTTCTGTGCCAACAAGGTGAATTCGGACTGGATGTCGGCACTGAGTCCTCGGCTCTGGGACGTGGCCCTGCACCACCTCTCATCCCAGGTGAGACTCCGCAGGCTTGGCTTGGTGAGGATGCGGCTGCAAGACGGGTCAGAGTGTGGGAAGCCTCAGAGTCAAAGGTGCACACATGCAGGCACACACAGGTACACTGAACACACACACATACATACATGCACATGGAACACAAACACACACATTCACACGCACACCAAACACACGTGCACACATCCTGCACACACATCCATACACACACCAGCACCTTCCCTTGTCTGTCCACTTTATCCCATTCAATCGGGAAGGTAAGTGAACCCCCGAGAGCCTGCCTTCAGGACACACACCAGCCTCCCTGGGGGATGGGGTTGTGTTTTCTCAGCTACTCTGTCCTACTCCTGGGGACCCCTCACCTTTCCACCAATGTTTTCCATCAGAGAGTTTGCAGCACCTTCTGCACTTGACCCTGAAGGGCCCAAACTTTCAGGAGGCCACCTGCCCCAAAACAGCCTGGTAAGTGGTACCAGAATAGTCTAATTAAAATGAGGAACCTCTGACTGCAGCCAGTTTGGCTGCAAAAAGTACTGCAAAGCTCAGCTATGGGCGGGCATCTGGACGTGGGGATGCTCGGTGATGATCAGGCAGGCGGGCATTTCCAGGGTGACACTGCTGTGCTCAGGCCATCAGAGGGGTGGCCACCAAACACCATGGGCTGGGAAGGGAGGGTTCCTGCCAGACAGAACTCTGATCACTTCCTCAAGGTGCAAGCGCACCCCTTTCTCCACCAGCACTCCTCTGGCCATGCACACACTGGGCCCTGCCCTGCCTCTGTGACCCTGGGCACTGCCCACTGGGAGCCCACATGGACAGTTGGACAAACAGGAAGTGGTGTTTCATGTGGAAGGCAGCATTAGACTCTTTCTTACCCTCTCTACAGCTGTGGGGTTCTATTCCGACCACCCCACTCCCCCCGGAGAAAGAGCCCCCACACAGCTCTTCCCTTGAGGGTGTGGAGCAGACAGGGAACCGTGGAACCAGTCACTCAGCCCTTCTGGGTGCTTCCCAATGGGGAAGGCTGTGTGGGCCCCACAAGGAGAAGGCTTCTGAGTCTTCAGGCCTCCTTCATCCACAGAGGGGCCCTGGGCCACTCTCCTTCCTGTACCTCTTAAAAAATGACTTTTGATGCCTCTCCCCCAAGCCCGGGAACCATTCATCGGCTACTGTCTTTGTAAATTGGCCTGTTCTGGACATCTCTTATAAATGGACACATAAAATGTGCCCTTCAGTGTCTGCTTCTCTCACTGACCATCGTGTGTTCAAGGTCCATCCACGATGTAGCCTGTGTCAGAACGTCACTCTTTTTCATGGTGACTCATATACCACTGTGTGAATGGACCACATGCTGCTGACCCACCCATTCATCCATCCACTCACACACCCACCCATCCACTCATCTATCTGTCCATCCACCCACTCACCTATCCATCCACCCATCCATCCATCTAACCACCCACCCATCCATCCATAAATCCACGCATCCACCGACCAATACATCATCCACCCATCCACTGATAGATCCATCTACCTACTCACCATCCGTTCATCTATCCATCCACTTATCTATCCACCCATCCATCCACTCTTCCATAACATCATCAAATCAAATTATATTATGAACGTGTAAATCTTCCTTCCCATTCCTTGACCTGAGAATAAATAAGAAAAGAAAAAGAAGAGAAAGAAATAAAGCTAGTCCAAACCTATGTTCAGAGACAGAAAGGAAGGATTTCTGTATTGTCCCCAGGTGACTGCTAAAGTGTGAATCTCTCCACACTGTCTCTGAAACAGGTCACACAGATTTAAAAGGGAAAAGAATAAGTGAAACCATACATAAATGACCACAGCTTTGGCATCATAAAGAGCCTGAAAATACTATGAATAACCTCAAAGTACTTGTAACTAGAGAGTCTGTCTGAGCTCAATTGCATCTGACTCTTTGCAGCCCCATGGACTGTACCCGCCAGGCTCCTCTGTCCATGGGGTTCTCCAGGCAAGAATAATGGAGTAGATTGTCATTCCCTTCCCAGGGGATCTTCCCAACCCAGGGATCACCCCTGCATCTTTTATGCCTCCTGCTTTGGCAAGCGGACTCTTTGCCACGAGCCCCACCTGGGAAACAGCAAACCGTAAATAAAAAGCCATCTTAAGCCTTTCCTGTCCAAAAATGGGATTCCTTAAATAAATTGACTTTCACTTTCTCACCTCTGCAGAAACCCTATTTTGAGACAAGATTCAGTTTCCAGGACTTAGTGAATATGACTTTCGGGACTCCCCCATACTCCACGGCGCTATAGCTGTGCATCCTTAGGGCGGCTTTGTGGCACAGAGGACAGGTTCACGGGGTGAAGTGTCCCCCGCCTGGTTTGCCTTCAGGGAGCCACAGCACAATGACCTACTGCCTGAACAAGAAGTCACCCATCTCTCACAAGGAGTCGAGGCTGCTGCAGCTTTTGGGGAAGTGCCACCATGTGTCACCCTGCCTGTGGTGCTCAAGAGGTCCACCATACAGGTGAGGGTCTGCGGGCACGCCCAGGCCCTGGACCCAGCCCCAGCAGCTAGTGTCACCCACAGGGGGCTGTGTCCTCATCTTTCTTGGGGAAACGGGGTTGAGAACAAGCGTGCTGTAAAACAGAATTTTTTTTAGTCTCTCAGTCACGTCTGACTCTGCGACCCCATGGACTGTAGACTGCCAGTCTTCTCTGTCCATGGGATTCTGCAGGAAAGAATACTGAAGTGGGTTGCCATGCCCTCCTCCAGGAAATCTTCCCCACACAGAGAGCCTCCCAGAAAGGTAGGAAAGGACACAGCTTTACTCTGGAAACAGCATGAACCCAGTACGGGGACCCATGGACTAACAGCATCACTGTCTGAAGTCACAGAGGCTGGGGGAGCTGGGAGGGGAAGGAGGAGGCTGGGTCCCACCCTCTGTGCAGATGAGCTGACACCAGAGCTCCTTCCTGGTCCCAGATAAGCAAGAGCTGAGTTCCCATGTCCTCTGTGGTGGGTTCACATTTGCAACCCAGCACCCCCTCCAGGGAGACTTTCTTGGTGGCTCAGATGGTAATGAATCAGATTGCAATGCATGGGACCCGGGTTTGATCCCTGGATCGGGAAGATCCCATGGAGGAGAAAATGGCACCCCACTATAGTATTCTCACATGGGAAATTCCATGGACAGAGGATCCTGGCAGGCTAGTGTCCATGGAGTCACAGAGAGTTGAGGTAACTGAAACGACTGAGAACACACCCATGCACTCACATCCCTCCCCTATAGTGCTTCTCCAGGGTGGATTTGCAGTCATTGTGGAGGATGGAGAGGAGTCAATGGCAGGGGCCCTGTGTCTGGGGAGGGGGCACCCAATTGACATTGGTCCTGTCACTGGCACACACGTTAGCCAGGGGGTGGATGCAGGATGGAGTAGAAAACCCACCTGGGCCCAGGTGCCTGCAGAAGCAGGTGCCCACCTGGAGGGACAGATGGCCCCTGCCTTCTTGTAACTACACATGAGGGGCACTCATATTCCTGTTTTTTTCTGCTCCCAGGCTGGTGCTCCCAAGAGGACAAGAGGGTGTCAAGCACAGCTCTTACCTTGTGCAATTTTTCCTCCTGGGACGTCCCCGGTTGCTGGAATCCTCCTCAGGGGATCTGATTGGCAGAGATCCAGGGCTGCAATGTGGACAAACTCTATTCCTGCTTGCATCAGATGCCTACAGCCTGGCCTTAATAGCTCACACCCAGAAGAGGGAGCGAGCAGGATGGGGTTCACCAGAGCCCGGGGGTCCTGCAGGACTGGGGTCCCTCTGCTCTGATGGTCCCTTGGTGCTGGGTCCCTCTGTTGTCGTCCCTCCAGGGCATGTCCCCTCCATACTGGGGATCTCAGTGCCATGGTCTTAAGTGGTATGGCTGCCAATGAGACCTGGGTGTGTGCGGGGTGGAGGACACAGGTGGTGGTCTTTCAGAGGGTGTTTAAGATCAGTGGCTGCAGCAGCGCTTCATTTAATCCTTGTAGAGGTCGATGGCAAGTGCCTGACAATATTCATATGAGTCTTTTTTTTTTTCCTTTTCATTTGGATTGGGTGGGGCTGTGACTTCCTTTCCCGTTTTTGATCCTTATATATTTTTTCTTTTTCCATTATGGCTCTGTGTAGAAAACAGAGTACCATTTTGTGCTACTAGTTTATGTTAATATTAGGTTTTGCTTTTTCTTTTATTTTGGATAGAGAAAATCTATTATTTTCTTCCCCATTTTTTATCCTTTTTGTTTTCTTTTTCCATTATGACTCCTTGTAGAGGACGCAGTACATTTTCTGCTGTGAATTTATATTAGTACTTCTCTGGTGGCTCAGTTGGTAAAGAATCTGGTTGCAGTGAGGATGATGTGGGTTCGATCCTGGGTTGGGAAAATCTGAAAAAGGGAAAGGCAACCCACTCCAATAACCCTGCCTGGATAATTCCATGGACAGTGGGGTCTGGTGGGCTACAGTTCACTGGATTGAAATGAGTTGGAAACAACTGAGCAACTTTGACTTTTCAATTTATGTTAAAGTTTTTTTTTTTTTTCCTGTCTTATTTGTGTGGTGGACAGATGATTTCTCCTTTCATTCTCTTCCCTTGATTCCTTCTTACTTTTGTAGTGTTGTTTGTGGGAGTGGGCACAGACCTCTGTGGGTCTAGTGTGTCCTCATGTCCAAGGGTCCAGCTTGGCTGTCGTGGAGCCTGGGCTGTTGAATCCACAGGGAACTTCGACCCAGGGACTGCCTGAAAGGAGGGTGAGGCTCGACTCCACAGGAACACCCCACCAAGACCAAAATCTGGACGCAGGCTCTGTGCTCCACATGACCAGAGGCCGTGGAGACCCTGTTCTCAGAAGCAGAGCCTCAACCCCAGCAGCACTGTTGATTTCACAGTGGCTGATGTGACCCTCAATTGGGAGTCCTCAGTGCATGCCCAGCCCCTGAGTGGGGGGCCACCCTCTATGCCCAGCACAGATGACCGACCTCTGTGTGCAGGTGCTGAGCATCACAAAGAACCTAGATACTGGCATGAGGACATGGAGATGGCGCACATGGAGGAGGGCACCGAGAGGAACCTGCACTCTGGCCACATGGTATACATGACAGCCCGCATAGAGGTGGGGTGGGGGCAAGGGTACAGATGGGGGGGTCCGCATGCCAGGGACACCCATGTCTGCTCCAGGCAGAAGGGGGAGGGCCTCTGAGGGGATGGGCACACATCCACTCAGATGGACATATGGTCACTCCTGGCAGGAGAGGCTGACCTCTAAAGGGACAACACAGGTCTACTCCAGTAAGAAGACACTGACCTCTATGGGGAAGGACACACAGTCACTCCATGCAGGAGAGGCTGACCTCTTAGGGGGCAACACAGGTCCACTCCAGTTAGAAGAGGCTGACATCTAAGGAAATCGACACACATCCACTCAGACGGACACACTTCCACTCAGATGGACACACGTCCACTCCAGGCATGAAAGGGCTGACCTCTGGCATCAGTTACTAATTTCCGACCAATGTGTGTTTCTGAACTCACACCTGCACCCCTGGCCTGTAGGGTGTCTCCCAGAATTTGGCTATACCAAGTCCCTGACATATCTTGTCCTGTGTCGTTTTGGGGTGTCCAGTCCATTCTCTCGGCTGCTGGCCAAGTCACTTAATGTCTCACTCTGGCCTCGGCCCCCAGTGCCCCCACCACAGAACTTAATGACTCTTGAAGTCTGGAGGTCCTGTGCTGGGGCTCAGTGTGCATATACCCTGATGGCCTTGCACACTCCCTGGAGTATAGACTTCACAAAATATTATAAACACTACTCTCTGCTGTTGTGCACACATACACACACACACATGCATATCTGTGCACACACAAACCCTGAACACATGTACACCTGTGTGTGCACCTGTAACTACAGGAGCATGTATACACACACATACACACACACACACACACACACACACACACACACAGACCAGAGCAATGCCATGGCTCCCCACTGCCACTCAGGA
>SJYX01006471.1:0-58049 GCA_006410675.1 Oreotragus oreotragus
GGAGGCCTGGCGTGCTGCGATTCATGGGGTTGCAAAGAGTCGGACACGACTGAGTGACTGAACTGAATGTCATAAAGAGTGGCGGTGATGTCATATATAGTGCATATGTCATACATATAGTGGGTGTGATGCCATACATATAATGGGTGTGATATCATCAATATGGTGGGTGTGATGACACAGATTCGTGGATGTGATGTCAGCTACAGTGGTTGTGTTGTCATTAACACAGTGGATGTGATGTCATATATAGTGTATATAATTGCTTTTTCAATAATGTTTCCTGAAAGTTTGAGCTAAGTCTCGTCTCTGCTCTGGACAGTGGAGAGGATGGGTGCCAGGGGTCGGGGGAGTGACCGTGGCCTTGTTCCCTGAGTTGGTGCTGCAGTGTGGTCCCAGCAGTGTCCAAGACGGTCTGTGTGGCACCCTGGGCTGGAGGAGCTGGGGGACAGGGACTTGTGGGAAGGAACTGTGGCTGGTTGGGTCCCCAGGAACTTCAGGGAGCCCCCAGGAATAAGTGGATTGGATGTGTGGGGAGAGCAGGGTCAGCAGGTAGGACGCCAGGCTGCAGGATCCCTGGCAGCTCCGTGCGGTCTCCAGGCACCCAGGTGGTTCAGAGATCATGTGTGCCATCCCAAAGACCAACCAGCCACAGAAACGTCCTGGTCTGAGGTCAAAGGCATCTGTCAGGATTGTGGTGAGGGATTTCAGGGCTTGGGTGTTTGCCCACCTTCCTAAGATCAGTCTACCCCTGCTGGCCAACAGCAGCCAGCCCAGGTCTGGGCATGCAGGGGCGCTGGTGTGATGTCTGAGGAAAGGAGGGTGGGCCAGCAAGAGTTCCACAGCCCCCTTTTCTTAGAGGCAGGGAAAGGCTGGCAGCACTGTCTTCCACCTTGAGTCCAGGGCATGGTGGCCTGCTGAGAAGCACGGGCACCCCTCTCCCTGTCCCACTCCCCCACACTTGTCCTGTGTTCTGGGAGCAGGCAGGATGCAGGGTGCGGGGCTGTGAGTAGGAGGCTGCAGACAGGAGCCCGCCGATGGCCCCTTCCTGTCCAGAGGCTGGCTCTTGGTTTGCGGCTCCCCCAGAGACCTTGGTGAGCAGTGCATTCGCCAGGGTGGAAGGCTCTACTGATCCGGGAGACACATTCTCAAACGTGAGGCTGTCCTGCGTGCGCCTGCACGTGCATGCCCCGTGAGGTTGCGCGTTCACGTCCGGCATCTGTGTGCCTGCACACGCCGCAATTTCCGGCAGCTGCGAGATTGCCTCGTCGTGCTTATCAGGAAATGCGACCATCCACGCTTGGAAATGGCTAACCTGGGCACGAGAAGCCTCGGCGGCGGTTCCCGAGATGGCCGCCAGATGGCGCGCGAGGATCACGACTAGTCTTGACCGCCCATCTTGGGAGCCCTGGTCTCTCGCTGCCCATAGCCCAGTGGCCTGGAGGATCGGGGTAGTCCCACCGGCCTGGAGCTGACGCAGGTCCCCTGAACCCAAGTGCACCGTCACCGCAGTGCAGGCGGAGGCGGGACAGAGGAAGGGAGCTGGGTGCCCACAAAGATTCAAAGGGACTGTTTGGTGAGCTGCCCTGGTGGTCTCTGGATGCTGGACGCCAGTCTTCAGAGCTGGCCGCGGCCGGGACCCATGGACACGATGGGCGGGTGGCTCGAATCTTCAACCCCTAGGGTCCCTGGATGGACCTGCCTGCTCCTGGCACTGGGGCTCCGTTGAGGGAGAGTGTCGTTATCAAGAGATGGAGGAGGGAGATGGACCGGTTGGGTGGTCCAATCTGCAGAGCAGTGGAGCCTTTCCTTTCTTAGTGGTAGAAAATGAGTGGAAGAGAACTGAGAGGATTGCCTTGGTTACTGAGTTGTAGAGCTAGGCTTTTAAGCCTGCGACCTGTGTTACTTTCATCACAATATATACTGCTTCCAGTTTGTGGGTAGTTACAACTGCTAAGGCCATGGTGAGCCTGGTGCACATGGCACTCAGGCAGTCGGTTCAGCCATGAGGGAGGGATACCTCTATAACTGTCCTATTTGTTATCTACCATCCTGCCTCCCAGATGCTTATGCGAGTGCACCAGATCTTCTATTTAGACTTCACATCCACTGTATATGACATCAAATCCACTATACATGTGACATCATAGCCACCGTATGTATGACATCACACCCACTATGTTTATGACAAAACACCCACTATATATGACATCACACACACTGTGTTTATGAAAACACAACCACTATATCTGACATCACGTCAACTATATATGACATCACATCCACTGTATCTCTGTCATCACACCCACTATATCGATGATATCACACCCACTCTGTAACATCACACCCACTATATGTATGACAACATATGCACTATATATTACGTCACATCCACTGTATATGACATCACATCCACTATACATGTGACATCACAGCCACTGTATCTATGATATCACACCCACTATGTTTATGACATTGTATCCACTATATATGACATCGCAGGCACTGTGTTTATGACAACCACTGTCTGACATCACACCCACTATATCTGATATCCCATTCACTGTATATTACATCGCATCCACTATAGTTGTGACATCACAGCCACTGTATCTGTGTCATTTCACCCACTTTATCTATGACATCACACCCACTGTATGAATGACAAAGCATCCACTATACCTGTGACATCATAGCCACTGTATCTATGATCTCACACTCACTATGTTTATGACATTATATCCGCTACATATGACATCACACCCACTCTGTTTTGACAACAAAACCACTGTATCTGATATCACTTCCATTGTATGTGACATCACATCCACTATACATGTGACATCAAGCCACTATATCTATGACATCACACCCACTATGTTTATGACATCGCACCCACTATGTTTATGACATCACATCCACTATATATGACATCACATCCAAAGTATCTGTGTCATCACACCCACTGTATCAATGACATAAAAACTAATGTATGTATGACATCAAAGCCACTATATGTATGACATCATGTGGATTATATAGGACATCACATCAGTGCTTTATGACATCACACCACTGTATTTATGAGATCACATCCACTGTATTCCTGACATCACAACCACTATNACCCACTGTATCAATGACATAAAAACTAATGTATGTATGACATCAAAGCCACTATATGTATGACATCATGTGGATTATATAGGACATCACATCAGTGCTTTATGACATCACACCACTGTATTTATGAGATCACATCCACTGTATTCCTGACATCACAACCACTATATATGACATCACATCCATGGTATATGACATCACATTCTCTATACATGTGACATCACAGCCACTGTAACTGTGACATCACAACCACTGTATCTATGTCTTCACACCCATTGTATCTATAACATCACACCCATTGTCTTAATGACAAAACATCCACTATATATGACATCACATTCATTGTATATGACATTATACATACTGTATATGACATCACATCCATTTTATATGAGATCACATCCACTACACATGTGATATAATAGCCACTATATTTATGACATCACAGCTGCTATATTTATGTCATTATATCCACTACATATAGACACTGAGAGAGAGACACTCACACTGAGAGAGACAAAAACACTGAGAGAGACGCGCACACAGTGAGAGACTCACACACACACTGAGAGACACACAAACAGACACATACACTGAGAGTGTGACACACACTGAGAGTGATGCACACACTGAGAGAGACACACACACACACTGAGAGGCACAAACACACACTGAGACACACAAAGATACAGAGAGCAACTCACACTGAGAGAGACACACATACATTGAGACAAACACATGCTGAGAGGGATCCACACATTAAGAGAGAGACCTACACACACTGAGAGACACACACTTAAAGAGATGCATACCATCACACTGACAGAGACCCACACACACTGAGGAGACAAACACACAATGAGAGAGACACAAACACACTGAGAGAGTCATACATAGACACAGTTACACTGAGAAACACACAGACAAACTGAGAGAGGGACACACACACACATACTGAGAGACACACACATACAGAGAGAGAGATAGACATATACACACTGAGACACACACAAACTGAGAGAGAAACATACACACTGAGAGAATCATGCACACACACTGAGAGAGAGCCCTCACACTGAGAGACACACACACACTGAGAGAGACACACACACACACTGAGAGGTACATACACACACACTGAGAGACACACAAAGACACACAACCACTGAGAGAGACACAGATACACTGAGAAACACACACACACAGACACACACATTGAGAGAGAGACACACACTGAGAGAGAGAGACACAGACACAAAGACACTGAGTGAGAGACACACATAAACTGAGAAAGAGAATCACACACACTGATAGAGAAACATATACGCTGAAAGAGAGACAAACACACACACACACACTGAGAGAGATTCACACACACACACACTGAGAGAGAGACACACATATACTTAGACACACGGGCACCGAGAGACACAAACACATACAGAGACACACACAGAAACACACAGAGAGAGACACACACACTGAGTGAGAGACACACACTGAGAGAGAGACAGAACCACACTGAGAGAGAGACACAGAGAGAGACAGACTAAGAGACAGAGACATACACTGAGAGAGAGACACACACACACTGTGAGACACCCACATACACACACAGAGACACACACATTGAGCAAGATACACAAAGACACCGAGAAAGAGACACCACACTGAAATAGAAACACATACTGAGAGAGAAACAAACTCACAATGAGAGATACACACATGCAGAGAGCCATGCACACAAAGAGAGAGACACACACACTGAGAGACACACACATACTGAGAGACACACACACACACACACACACACACACACAGACCCTCACACCCTGAATTAGAAACACACACTGAGAGAGACACAATGTGAAAAACTGAAACAGACACAGTGAGGGTAAAACACAGACACTGAGAGAGAGGCACACACATAGTCAGTGAGAGACACAAAATACTGAGAGAGACAGACACACTGAGAAACACACACACAATGAGAGAAGCACACACACACACTGAGAAAGATACAAACACACAGTGAAAGATACACAGACTGAGAGACACACAGATACAGATAGAGACACACACACACACTGAGAAACACACACATAAAATGAAAGAGATGCACACACACACTGAGAAAGTGACACAGTGAGAGATACACACACTGAGAGTCACACAAACACACTGAGAGACAGTCAGAGATTGAGAGACAAACACAGAGAGAGACACACAGAGTGAGAGAAAAATATACAACTGATAATCACACACACACACTAGAGACACACACACTGAGAATGCAACACACACTGTGAGAGAGAGAGGTACATAAACACTGAGAGAGAGGCACTCACACTGAGAGAGAGAGACACGCACACTGAGACATACACACACTGAGGAGGATGCAAACACTGAGAGACACATACACTGAGAGACACACACAACAGAGAGACACACACAAAATGAGAGATAGAAACACAAACTGAGACACACACTGAGAGAGAAACACCCACAACTTAGAGAGAGAGAGACAAAAACACTGAGAGAGACGCACACACTAAAAGACACACATACACACTGAGTGAGACACACAGGCACACACTGAGAGAGAGACACACACTGAGAGACACATACACATATATAGAGATACACACAGACACACAGACACACACAGAGAGAGACACACACACTGAGGTAGACACACACACAGAGAGACATACACACAGAGAGAGACACACACTTTGAGAGACACACAGATATATATAGAGACACACACAATAAGAGACACACAAACACACTGAGAGAGAGACCCACAAGATACAGAGATACGCCCTGAGAGAGTGACACACACACATGCACACTCAAAGAGAAACACAGACACACTGCAAGACAACCACATACACACACACAGAGACACACAGAGTCACACACATTGAGAGAGATGCACACAGACATTGAGACAGAGACACCACGCTGAGAGACACACACATACAGAGAAAGACACACAGACACTGAGAGAGAGACACACACAGAAACACTGAGAGAGACACACAATGAGAGAGGTGGACACACAATGAGAGAGATGGATGCACACAGACACACTGAGAGTCACACAGAGACACACACTGAGAGAACGACACACACACTGAGAGAGACAGACACACACTGAGAGAGACACACACTGACACACACACACACTGAGAGAGATGTACTCACACACTGAGAGACACACAAACTGAGAGACATACACACACTGAGGGGGACACACAAACATTGAGAGAGACACACACTGTAAGGGAAACACAAACACTGAGACACACACACTGAGAGACACACATACACACACTGAGAGGGGTGCACACACAGAGACACACAGATTGAGAGACACACACAGACATGAAGAGAGAGATACACCCAGAGACACCCACACACTGATAGACAGATACACACTGAAAGAGACACTGAGAGACACACCCACACTGAGAAACAGACACACTGAAATAGACACACACACTGAGAGAAACAACAGAGAGTGACACAAACACTGAGAGATGCACACAGATAGAGACACACACAGTGAGAGAAAAAGATACACACTGAGAGAATAACACACACACATTGAAAGACACACACAGAGACACACACACTGAGAATGCAACACACACACTTTGAGAGACACAAACACATTGTGAGAGGAAAAACACACACTGACAGAGACTCACACAAACACTGAAAGACACACACATACAGAGAGAGACATACACACACTGAGAGACACACACACAAATTGAATCACACACAGTGAGAGAGATGCACTCACACATGCCAAGAGAGACACACAAACTGAAAGACACACACACACTGAGAGAGATGAAAACACACATGCTGAGAGAGAGACCCACAAATTGAGAGAGACACACACACTGAGAGACATGCACTCACAGATGCCAAAAGAGACATACAAACTGAAAGGCACACACACACTGAAAGGGACACACAAAGAATAACTCACACACACACACAAAGGCACACACAATGAAACAGAGACACAGAGAGAGAGACACACACACACAGAGACACACACACTGAGAGAGTCACATACACACTGAGAGAGACATACCACACTGAGAGAGAATTACACCCTGAGAGACACATACATACAGAGAGAGTCCCATATGCAATGATAGAGACACACACACAGACTGAGAGACACACATAATGAGAGAGATGCACACACACAGTGAGAGAGAGACAGACACACTGAATTAGACACACACAAACTGACAGAGACACACACAGAGGGAGACTGAAACTAAAACAATGAAGGTGACACACACACACACTGAGAGGGAGGCACACACACACAAAGAGAGACACAAAACACTGAGAGAAACACACACACAATGAAAGAGAGGCACACACTGAGAAAGATGAAGACACACAGTGAGAGATACACACATTGAGAGACACACAGATACAGAGAGAGACACACAAACACACTGAGAGACCCACAAGATACTGAGAGATACACACACTGAGGGGATGACAAACACACATACACTGAGAGAGACACACACACTGTGAGACACCCACATACACACACACAGACACAAAGAAAACATACACATTGAGAGACACACACACTGAGAGACACACACAGATACTGTGAGAAACACAAAAACAGAGAGAGAATCACACACACTAATAGAGGCACACACACTGAGAGAGGGTGTTTTTCTCTCTCAGTGTGTGTGTGTCTCTCTCAGTATATGTGTGTGTCACTCTTTCAGTGACTCTTTCACAATGTGTGTGTCTCTCTCTGTATCTGTGTGTCTCTCAGTTTGTCTGTGTCTCTCTCACTGCTTATCTTTATCACACAGACACACATATATAGAGAGGCACACACACTGAGACAGAGACACACACATAATGAGAGACACACACACATTGAGAGACACACACACACACTGAGAGAGAGAGAGACTCACAGTGAGGTAGAAACACACACACTAAGATAGACACACACAGTGAAAGACAGAAACAGACACACCGAGGGTGACACACACACACAGAGAGGCACACACACACACTGAGAGAGAGAAACACATAAACACCGAGAGACACACACGTACACAATGAGAGACACACACACACACACTGAGAAAGATAAAGATAAGCAGTGAGAGAGACACAGACAAACTGAGAGACACACAGATACAGAGAGAGACACACACATTGTGAAAGAGTCACTGAAAGAGTGACACACACATATACTGAGAGAGACACACACACACTGAGAGAGAAAAACACCCTCTCTCAGTGTGTGTGCCTCTATTAGTGTGTGTGATTCTCTCTCTGTTTTTGTGTTTCTCACAGTATCTGTGTGTGTCTCTCAGTGTGTGTGTCTCTCAATGTGTATGTTTTCTTTGTGTCTGTGTGTGTGTATGTGGGTGTCTCACAGTGTGTGTGTCTCTCTCAGTGTATGTGTGTTTGTCATCCCCTCAGTGTGTGTATCTCTCAGTATCTTGTGGGTCTCTCAGTGTGTTTGTGTGTCTCTCTCTGTATCTGTGTGTCTCTCAATGTGTGTATCTCTCACTGTGTGTCTTCATCTTTCTCAGTGTGTGCCTCTCTTTCATTGTGTGTGTGTTTCTCTCAGTGTTTTGTGACTCTCTTTGTGTGTGTGTGCCTCCCTCTCAGTGTGTGTGTGTGTCACCTTCATTGTTTTAGTTTCAGTCTCCCTCTGTGTGTGTCTCTGTCAGTTTGTGTGTGTCTAATTCAGTGTGTCTGTCTCTCTCTCACTGTGTGTGTGCATCTCTCTCATTATGTGTGTCTCTCAGTCTGTGTGTGTGTCTCTATCATTGCATATGGGACTCTCTCTGTATGTATGTGTCTCTCAGGGTGTAATTCTCTCTCAGTGTGGTATGTCTCTCTCAGTGTGTATGTGACTCTCTCAGTGTGTGTGTCTCTGTGTGTGTGTGTCTCTCTCTCTGTGTCTCTGTTTCATTGTGTGTGCCTTTGTGTGTGTGTGTGAGTTATTCTTTGTGTGTCCCTTTCAGTGTGTGTGTGCCTTTCAGTTTGTATGTCTCTTTTGGCATCTGTGAGTGCATGTCTCTCAGTGTGTGTGTCTCTCTCAATTTGTGGGTCTCTCTCTCAGCATGTGTGTTTTCATCTCTCTCAGTGTGTGTGTGTCTTTCAGTTTGTGTGTCTCTCTTGGCATGTGTGAGTGCATCTCTCTCACTGTGTGTGATTCAATTTGTGTGTGTGTCTCTCAGTGTGTGTATGTCTCTCTCTGTATGTGTGTGTCTTTCAGTGTTTGTGTGAGTCTCTGTCAGTGTGTGTTTTTCCTCTCACAATGTGTTTGTGTCTCTCAAAGTGTGTGTGTTGCATTCTCAGTGTGTGTGTCTCTGTGTGTGTCTTTCAATGTGTGTGTGTTATTCTCTCAGTGTGTATCTTTTTCTCTCACTGTGTGTGTCTCTATCTGTGTGCATCTCTCAGTGTTTGTGTCACTCTCTGTTGTTTCTCTCAGTGTGTGTGTCTATTTCAGTGTGTCTGTTTCTCAGTGTGGGTGTGTCTCTCAGTGTCTCTTTCAGTGTGTATCTGTCTATCAGTGTGTGGGTGTCTCTGGGTGTATCTCTCTCTTCATGTCTGTGTGTGTCTCTCAATCTGTGTGTCTCTGTGTGAGTCTCTCTCTCTCTCAGTGTGTGTGTGTGTCTCTCAATGTGTGTGTGTCTCTCATTATGTGTGTGTCTCTGTCTCAGTGTGTGTGCCTCTCTATATATGTGTGTCTGTGTGATAAAGATAAGCAGTGAGAGAGACACAGACAAACTGAGAGACACACAGATACAGAGAGAGACACACACATTGTGAAAGAGTCACTGAAAGAGTGACACACACATATACTGAGAGAGACACACACACACTGAGAGAGAAAAACACACCCACAATGAGAGAGGCACACACACTGAGAGATAGCACACACACATTTAGAGACCCACACATACTGAGAGAGACACACACACACTGAGAGACACACAAACACACACACTGAGGGAGACAGACTCACTCTGAGAATGAGACAAACACATGGAGAGAGACACACACAGTGAGAGACAGAAACACATACATTGAGAGTGACAAACACTCACTGAAAGGCACACACACACACTGAGAGAGACACACAAAAGCACTGAGAGACACACACACACTGAGAGAGGCACACACACACACTGAGAGAGACACACACACACACACACAGACATACACACACAGAGGGAGAAACACAGAGAGACAGAGACACACTTAGAGACACAATGACACACATATACACAGGCACTGAGAGACACAAACACACTTAGGGGGACACACACAGACACAGATACACTGAAAGAAACACACACCCACACTGAGAAATACACAAACACTGAGAGAGAGACACACACACACTAAGAGACACATACACAATACACAGAGATGCACACACAGACTCAAAGTAACACACACAGAATGAGAGAGACACACACACACCCTGAGGAGGACACACACACAGTGAGAGAGACACACACTGAGAGACACACACACACTTACACACACTGAAAGAGACACACACACTGAGAGAGAAACAGACACACTGAGAGAGAGACATAAACTGAGACACAGAGAGAGACACACTTAGAGACACACCCTGAGAGAGAGAGAGCCACACTCACTCAGAGAGACACACCCTGAGAGAAACACACACACTGGCAGTGTTGCACACAGTGAGTGATAAAATCACACAGACTGAGTCACACACACAAACTCACTTAGGGACATGCACACACAGAGACAGAGAAGGATACAAACACACACTGAGAGATGCATACATACAGAGAGAGAGACACACACATGGAGAGAGACACTCACATCTTGTGAGAGACACACATGATGAGAGAGAGACCCACACACTGAGAGAGAAACACAAACACACTGAGTGAGAAACACACACCCAAACTGAAGGAGAGAGACAAACACACTGAGACACACACACTGAGAGAGAGAAACACACACACAGAGTGAGAGAGACAAAAACACTGAGAGAGAAACACACACACTGAGAGAGAGAATCTTACAAACAGAAAGTAAAAAACACACACACTGAGAGTGATACACACACCAAGAGAGAGACACACTGAGAAGTACTCACACACCCACAGAGATGCACACACACACACACACACTGAGAGAGAGAGAAACAAAAACACTGAGAGATACACACAGACTGAGAAAGACACACAGACTGAAAGACACATACCCTTATACTGTGAGAGAAAGACACACAGACACACACACACTGAAAGAGAGAGACATTCACAAAGAGAGGGGTACACATACACAGAGACAGACACGGGCACTGAGAGAGAGGCACACACACACAGAAACACACAGATTGAAGTAGAGACACAAACACTGAGAGACACACACACATACAGAGACACACACAGACACCCACACTGTGAGAGATACAAACGCACTGAGAGAGACACACATACTGATATTGACACACACCCACTGAGAGAGAGACAAAAAAAATCACTGAGAGAAATACACACACATTGAGAGACACACACATACAGAGACAAACACACACTGAGACAGAGACAGACACATATTGAGAGAGAGAAACATACACACTGAGTGAGAGAAACACACATATTGAGAAGCACACATGCAGACAGTGACAGGGATGCACTCACTGAGAGAGAGACACACACAGTGAAAGATACACACACACGCACACACTGAGAGAGACCTATACAAACTGAGGGAGACACACACACTAAGATATGCAAACACTCAGTGAGAGTGAGACACAAATACACTGAGAGAGACACACACAAACCAATAGAGATGCACACACACTGAGATAGACACAAACCCACTGAGAGAGACACACACACACTGAGAGACACACACACACTGAATGGGTTGGAAACACTGAGATAGACACACATACAGACACTGAAAGAGACACACACACACCCTGAGAGAGATACACATGAACTGAGAGACACACACAGACACATACAGAGACACACAAAGACACACACACTGTGAGAGATACAAACACAATGAGAGAGACACACTGAAATTGATACACACACACTGAGAGAGACACACACACATACTGAGAGACAGAGACACATACAATGAGAGAGACACACACACACATGCTGAGAGACACATACACATATACACAGACACACAGACATACACAGTGAGACAGAGACACACACATTGAGAGACACACACTGAGATTGAGACACACACAAACAGAGAGAGACACACATACAGTGAGCGAGATGCACATACTGAGACAGAGACATACACACAGATACACACACTGAGAGACACACACACAAGCATTGAGAAAGAGACACATACACACTAAGAGACACACTCGGAGACACTGAGAGAGAGATACATTGAAAGAGACACATGCATGCACTGAGAGACACACAGATACAGAGAGACACACAAACGTAGAGACACACACACTGAGAGAGAAACATACACAATGCGAGACAATCACACACACTGAGAGACACACACACAGACACTGAATTGGATGGAAACACTGGGAGAGATAAACACACTGAGATACACACACAGACCTACCCATGACCACACACTGAGAGACACGCACATACAGTGAGACACACACACAATGAGAAGCAAAAAGACAGAGAGAGACATACACACACACACTCTCAGTTTGTGTGTCTTTCTCTCAGTTTGTGTGTCTCTCTCTCAATGTGTGTGTGTCTCTCTGTGCATTTTTTCCTCTCAGTGTGTGTGTCTCTAAGTGTGTGTGTGTATTTGTCAAGTGTGTGTCTCTCTCACATTGTTTGTCTCTCTCTCTGTATGTATGTCAGTGTGTGTGTGTCTCAGTGTGTTTGTCTCCGTGCTTGTGTTTCTCCCTCTGTGTGTGTATGTGTCTCTCTCAGTGTGTGTGTTTTCCTCTCAGAGTGTGTGTGTCTCTCTGTGTATGTGTTTCTCCCTCTCTCTGTGTGTGTTTGCCAGTGCATGTGTGTTTCTCTCTCTCAGTGTGTATGTTTCTCTCCCTCTCATTGTGTGTGCATCTCTGTCTGTATATGTCTGTCTTGGTGTGTGTGTGTCCCACTTTCAGTGTGTGCATCCCACTTTCAGTGTGTGCGTGTGTATCTCTTTGTGTGTTTCTCTCTCTCAGGGTGTGTCTCTCTCTATGTGCTCTTGTTTCTCTCTCTAAGTGTGTGTTTCTCCCTCTGAGTTTGTGTGTGTCTCTCTTTCAGTGTTTGTGTATACTTCTCAGTATGTGTGGCTCTCTCTCTCAGTTTCTGTGTTTCTCTGTATGTCTCTCTCAGTGTGTGTGTGTCTCTCTCTCAGTGTGTGTATATCTCTCTCAGTGCCTGTGGGTCTCTCTCTCAGTTTGTGTGTATCTCTCAGTGTGTGTCTCACTCTCAGTACATGTGTGTTTTGGTGTGTGTGTGTGTCTCTCAGCATCTGGGTGTGTGTGTCTCTCAGTGTGTTTGTCTAACTCTCAGTCTGTGTGTGTCACACTCATTCTGTGTGTCTCTCTCAGTGTGTATGTGTCACTTTCTAAGTGTGTGTGTGCATGCGTCTGTGTGTCTGTGTTTGTGACTCTCAGTATGTGTGTCTCTCCCTCAGTGTGTGCATCCCTCTCATTATGTGTATGTTTCTCTCAGTATGTAGGTTTCTCTATCAGATTGTGTGTGTCTCTCTCTCAGTGCGTGTGTGTCTCTCTCAATCTGTGCATCTGTGTGTGTGTCTCTTTCTCTCAGTGTGTGTGTGTTTCTCTGATTGTGTATCTTTCTCTATCAGTGTGTTTGTCTCTCTCTCAGTGTGTGTATCTCTCTCAATTTGTATATGTCTTTCTCTCAGTGTGTGTGTCTCTCTCTCAATGTGTCTGTCTCTCTGTGAGTTTGTGTGTGTGTCTCTCAGTGTATTTGGGTCTCTTTTTCAGTGTGTTCATATCTCTCTCTCAATGTAGGTGTGTGTCTCTCTCTCAGTGTGTGTGTCTCTGTTTGTCTCTCTGTGTGTGTGTAGGTGTCTTACAGTGTGTTTGTGTCTCACTCTCAGTATATGTGTGTGTCTCTGTCTCAGTGTGAGTTTCTCTCTCAGTGTGTATGTGTTTCCCTGTATACTGTGTATTTGTCTCTCTCTCATTGTGTGTGTGTCTCTCTCTTACTTTGTATGTGTGTCTCTCTCTCAGTGTGTGTTTCTCTCTTTAAATGTGTGTGTTTATCTGTGTGTCTCTTGCTGAGTGTGGGTGTCTCTCAGTATGTGGGTCTCTCTCTGTGTGCCTGTCTCTCTCTCAGTGTGTCTGTCTCTCAGAGTGTGTGTATCTCGCTCTCAGTGTGTGTGTGTCTCTCTGTGTGCATGTTTCTCCCTGTGTGTGTGTCTGTCAGTGTGTGTGTGTTTCTCTCTCTCAATGTGTATGTTTCTCTCTTTCTCTCTCATTGTGTGTGTGTCTTTCTTTCTGCATATGTCTGTCTCTCACTGTGTGTTTGTCTCTCTCTCTCAATGTGTGTCTCTCTGTGTGTGTTTGTATGTGTGTGTCAGTGTGTGTCTTTTTCTCTCTAAGTGTGTGTATCTCTGTGTGTCTCTTTCTGTGGGTGTCTCCCAGTGTGTGTTTGTGTCTCTTTCAGTGTGTGTGTGTCTTTTTCTCAGTATGTGTGTCTCTGTTTCAGTGTTTGTGTTTCTCTCAGTGTGTGTGAATCTCTCTCAGTGTGTGTGGGTCTCTCTATCAGTTTGTGTGTGTCTGTGTGTGTCTCTCAGTGTTGTGTGTGTCTGTCTCAGTGTGTCTGTGTGCATTTCTGTGTGTGTGAATTACTGCTCCATGTTTGTGTCTGTCTCTCAGTGTGTGCAACACTTTCAGTGTGTGTGTCTTTTCATCTCACAGTGTGTGTGTTTTTCTCTCTCTCAGTGTGTAAGGTTCTCTCTGTGTGAGTATGTCTGTGTGTGTCTCTCTGTGTGTTTCTCTCGGTGTGTGTGCATGTCTCTTCCAGTGTATGTGTGTGTTTCCTTCTCTCACTGTGTATATTTCTAAGTTTGTGTGTCTCACTCTCAGTGGCTGTGTGTCTCAGTGTGTGTGCATCTGTCACTCAGTGTGTGTCTGTGTGGTCTCTCTTTGTGTGTGAGTGTCTGTGTGTCTCTGTGTGTAAGTGTGTGTGTCTCTCAGTGTGTGTGTTTCTCTCACAGTGTGTGTGTGACTCTCTCTCTCAGTGTGTGTGTGAATGTCTCTCAGTGTGTGTGTGTCTCTCTCTGTTTGTGTGGGTCTCTTTCTCAGTGTGTGTCTCTCTCTGTTTGCATTTGTCTCTCAGTGTGTGTGTGTGTGTGTGTGTGTGCATCCCTCAGTGTGTGTGTCTCTCAGTGAGTGCATCCCTGTCACTGTGTGTGTGTCTCTCAGTGTGAGTGTGTTTTTCTCTCAGTGTGCTTGTAACTCTCAGTGTGTGTGTGTGTCTTTCTCGCTGTGTGTATGTTTCTCTCTCATTGAGTGTCTCTCTCAGTGTGTGAGTGTCTCTCTCTGTATGTTTGTGTCTCACAGTGTGTGTTGGTGTCCATCTCAGTGTGTGTGTGTGCAGCTCACTAAGTTTGTTTGTGTAGGTGACTCAGTGTGTGTGTTTCTCTGTATGTGTGTGTAACCACGTCACTGTCTGTATGTTTGTCAGTGTATGTCTCTCAGTGTTTGTGTGTGTCTCCATATGTGTGTCTCTCTCAGTGTGTGTGGGTTTGTCTCTCAGTGTGTGTGTGTTTCTATGTGTATCTCTCCCAGTGTCTGTGTGTGTCTTTCAGTGTGTTTGTCTCTCTTTCAGTGTGTTTGTCTCTCTCTCAGTGTGTTTGTCTCTCAGTGTGTGTGGGTCTATCTCAGAGTGTGTGTGTGTGTGTGTCAGTGTGTGTGTATGTCTCTCTTTGTCAGTATGTGTGTGTCTCTCTCAGTGTGTGTGCATCTCTGTGTGTGTGTTTGGGTGTCTCTCTCAGTCTGTGTGTGTCTCTCTCAGTGTGTGTGTCTATGTGTGTCTCTCTCAGTGTGTGTGCCTCTCTCTCTCAGTGTCTGTGTGTGTGTGTGTGTGTCTCAGTGTGTGTGTGTATCTCTCAGGGTGTCTGTGTCTCTCTGTGTGTTTCTCCCTCTCTCAGTATGTATGTCTCTCTCAGTGTGTGTGTCTATCTCTCAGTGTGTGTGTGTGTGCATCTCTCTCAGTGTGTGTGTGTGTGTGTTTTCCCTTTCTCAGTTTGTGTCTCTCTGTCAGTGTGTCTGTCCTTGTCAGTGTGTGCGTGTGTCTCTCAGTTTGTGTGTTTCTCTTTCTCACTGGATATATTTATGTCTTATAAATACAGAGACTGGGTAAGTCTCTCTGTGTGTTTGTGTCAATCATTGTGTGTGTCTCACTCACTGTGTGTGTGCTTCTTTCTCTCAGTGTGTATATTTCTAACTCAGTGTGTGTGTGTATCAGTGTCTGTGTGTCTCTCTTTCAGTGTGTGTCTGTGAGTCTCTCTTTCAGTGTGTGTCACTCAGTTTGTGTGTTTCTCTCTCTCAGTGTGTGTTTCTCTCTCTCTCTCTCACTATCTGTCGGTTTCTCCCTGTATGTGTCTGTCAGTGTGTGTGTGTGTCTCCCAGTGTTTGTGGTTGTCTCTGCCTCACTGTGTGTGTCTCTGTGTTTCTCTGTGTGTGTGACTCTCAGTGTGTTTATGTGTCTCTCTCTCACTGTGTGTGTGTCTCTTGCTCAGTATGCTTGTGTCTCTCTCAGTGTGTGTCTCTCTCAGTGTGTGTGGGTCTCTCTCAGTGTATGTGTGTGTCTCTCTCAGGTAGTGTGTCTCCCTCAGTGTGTGATTCTCTCACTCTCAGTGTGTGTGTGTGCCTTTCTCAGTGTGTGTGTCTCTCTCAGTGTGGGTATATCTGTATGTCTCTATGGGTCTGTATGTGAGTGTCTCTCAGTGTGTGTGTGTCTCTCAGTATGTGAGTCCCTCTTTCATGATGTGTCAATCAGTGATTCCATTCCAGTGTGTGTGTGTGTCTCTCACTGTGTCTGTCTCTCTCAGTATGTGTGTCTCTCTCTATCAGTGTTTGTGTTTCTCCTCTCATTGTGTGTCTCTGTGTGTGTGTGTCTCAGTGTTTCTATGTGCCTCTCTCTCAGTGTGTGTGTCTCTGTATGTCTGTGGGTATGTGTGGTCTCTCTTAGTGTGTGGGTGTTTCTAGTTCAGTGTGCGTCTCTGTGTGTCTGTGAATCTCTGTGTATCTGTCAGTGTGTGTGTGTCCCTCTCTCATTGTGTGCCTCTCTCTCAGTGTGCATGTGTGTGTGTGTCTCTCTCACAGTGTGTGTGTCTCTCTGTCTGTGTGTGTGAATTTCTGTGTGCTTCTCTCTCTCAGTGTCTGTGTGTGTGTGTGTGTCTCACTGTGTGTGTCTGTATTTCAGTGTTGTGTGACTCACTCTGTATGCGTGGGTTTCTTTCTCTCAGTTTGTGTGTATGTGGCTCTTTGAGTGTGTTTGTGTGTCCCTCATGTATGTGGTTCTCTCAGTGTGTTTGTGTGTCTCTGTCTCATTGTGTGTTTCTCTGTCTCATTCTGTGTGTCTATATGTGTGTGTATGTCTCAAGTTTTGTGTGTGTGTGCCTCTCTCCCAGTGTCTGTGTCTCTGTGTTTCTGTGTGTGTGGCCTCTCTCTCAGTGTGTATGTCTGTCTCTCTCAGTATGTATGTCTCTCAGTGTGTCTGTGTCTCTCTCTGTATGTGTGTGTCTTTCATTGTATGTGTATCTGTGCATGTGTGAACCTCACAGTATGTGTGTGTCTCAGCGTGTGACTCTCTCTCAGTTTGTGTCATTCTGTATCTCTCAGTGTGTATTTCTCTCTCTCAGTGTGTGTCTCTCAATATATCTGTCTCTCTCACAGTGTGTATTTGTGTATCTCAGTGTGTGTGTGTCTCTCTATTTATGTGTGTGTCTCTCAGTGCGTGGGTATCTCTCTCAGTGTTTTTGTGTGTCTCTGTCCCATTGTGTTTCTCTCTCTCATTGTGTGTGTCTCTGTTTGTCTCTGTGTGTGTGTCTCTCAGTGTTTCTGTATGTGTGTGTCTCTCTCAGTGTCTGTGTGTCTTGCACGTGTGGTCTCTCTGTCAGTGTGTATGTCTGTTTCTCTCAGTGTGCATGTGTGTGTGTGTCTCTGTGTGTGTTTGTCTTTCAGTGTTTGTGTGTGTGTCTCTCTCTAAGCGGAGAAGGCAATGGCATCGCACTCCAGTACTCTTGCCTGTAAAATCCCATTGACGGAGGAGCCTAGTAGGCTACAGTCCACTGGGTCCTTAAGAGTTGGACACAACTGAGCGACTTCCCTTTCACTTCTCACTTTCATGCACTGGAGAAGAAAATGGCAACCCACTCCAGTGTTCTTGCCTGGAGAAACCCAGGGGCAGGGGAGCCTGGTGGTCTGCCTGTTATGGGGTCACACAGAGTTGGACATGAATGAAGGGACTTAGCAGCAGCAGCAGCAGCAGCTCTCTACGTGTCTGGGTCTCTATATGTCTGTGTGTGTGTGGGTCTCTCTCTCTCAGTGTGTGAGTATCTGTCTCGCAGTGTGTGTATCTATCAGCATGTGTGTCTCTGTCATTATGTGAATTTCTCTCAGTGTTTGTGTGTCTCGCTCAGTATGTGTTTCTCTCAGTGTGTGTGTCTCTCTCACAGTGTCTGTGTGTGTTCTCAGTGTGTGTGTGTCTCTCTCTCTCAGTGTGTGCGTGAATCCCTCTCTATATATGTGTGTTTCTCAGTGTGTGTGTGTCTCTCTCAATGTGTCTGTGTGTCTCTCTCAATGTGTGTCTGTATGTGTGTGTGTGTCTGTATGTGTGTGTGTGTCTCTCTCACTGTGTGTCTGTGTCTCTCTCACTGTGTGGGTCTCTGTCTCAGGGTGTGTACACTCAGTGTTTCCTTCCCATTTAGTGAGTTTGTGTGTGTGTCTCTCAGTGTGTCCTCTCTCTCTGTATGTGTGTGTCTTTCATGGTGTGTGTATCTCTCTGTGTGTGTGACCCTCTCAGTATGTGTGTGTTTGTCTCAGTGTGTGTGTCTCACTCTCAGTGTGTGAGTCTCTTTCAGTTTGTGTCATTATGTATCTCTCAGTGTGTATTTCTCTCTCTCAGTGTATGTTTCTCAGTGTGTGTGTCTCTCACACAGTGTATATTTGTGTATTTCAGTGTGTGTTGTGCCTCTCTCTGTATGTGTGTGTCTCTCAGTGTGTGTGTGTCTTTCTCAGTGTGTGAGTCTCTCTCTCAGAGTGTGTCAGTCTCTCAGTGATTCCATCCCATTCAGTGTTTTGGGGGCGGTCTCTCAGTGTGCGTGTGTCTCTCTGTATGTGTGTGTCTCTCATTGTGTATGTGTCTCTCTGTGTCAGCGTGTGTCTCTCTTTCCCAGTACATGTATCTCCCTTTCCCAGTACGTGTATCTCCCTTTCCCAGTGTGTGTGTCTTCCTCTCCCACTGTGTGTGTGTCTCTCTCTCAATGTGAATGTCCTTATCTCAGTGTTTGTGTTTCTCCCTCTGTGTGTGTGTGTGTCTCTCTCTCAGTGCATGTATGTGTCTCACTATCAGTTTGTTTGAGTCTGTCTCTCAGTGTGTGTGGCTCTCTCAGTGTGATTGTGTGTCCCTGTCTCATTGTGTGTGTCTCTGTATGTGTTTCTCAGTGTTTGTGTGTGTCTCTCTCTCAGTGTCTGTGTCTCTGTGTGTCTGTGTGTGTGTGTGGTCATTCTCTCAGTGTGTGTGTGTGTTTCTACCTCAGGGTGTGTGCCTCTGTGTGTGTGTCAGTGTGTGTCTGTGTATTTCTGTGTGTCTGTCAGTGTGTGTGTTTGCCTCTCTTGTTGTGTGCCTCTCTCACAGTGTGCATGTGTGGCTGTCTCTCTCACAGTGTGTGTCTCTCAGTCTGTGTGTGTGAATTTCTGTGTGTTTCTCTCTCTCAGTGTCTGTGTGTGTGTCTCTCTCACTGTGTGTGTCTGTATTTCAGTGTGTGTGTGGGTCTCACTCTGTATGTGTGGGTCTCTCTTCTTCTCAGTTTGTGTGTATGTAGCTCTTTGAGTGTGTTTGTGTGTCTCTCATGTATGTTGCTCTCTCAGTGTGTTTGTGTGTCTCTGTCTCATTGTGTTTTTCTCTGTCTCATTGTGTGTTTCTCTCTCTCATTGTGTGCGTCTCTGTGTGTGTGTCTCAGTGTTTGTGTGTTTCTCTCTCTCAGTGTCTGTGTCTCTGTGTGTATGTGTGGTCTCTCTCTCAGTGTGTGTGTTTCTACCTCAGTGTGTATGCCTTTGTGTGTGTGTCTCAGTTCTTTCTGTGTGTGTCTGTGTATCTGTGTGTGTCTGTCAGTGTGTGTGTGTCCCTCTCTCATTGTGTGCCTCTCTCTCAGGGTGCATGTGTGTGTGTTTCTCTCACAGTGTGTGTCTCTCTGTCTGTGTGTGTGAATTTCTCTGTGTTTCTCTCTCAGTGTCTGTGTGTGTGTGTCCCTCACTGTGTGTGCCTGTATTTCAGTGTGTGTCTCTCACTCTGTATGTATGTGTCTCTCACTCTGTATGTGTGGGTCTCTCTTTCTCTCAGTTTGTGTGTATGTGGCTTTTTCAGTGTGTTTGTGTGTGTCTCTCTCACGTGTATGGCTCTCTCAGTGTGTTTGTATGTCTCTTTCTCATTGTGTGTTTCTCTGTCTCATCGTGTGTGTCTGTGTGTGTGTTTGTCTCTCAGGTTTTGTGTGTGCGTGTCTCTCTCCCAGTGTCTGTGTCTCTGTGTGTCTGTGTGTGTGGCCTCTCTCTCAGTGTGTATGTCTGTCTCTCTCAGTGTGTGTGTCTCTCAGGGTGTTTGTGTCTCTCTCTGTATGGATGTGTCTTTAATTGTGTATCTCTGTGTGTGTGATCTTCTCATTATGCGTGTGTTTGTCTCAGCATGTGATTCTCTCTCAGTTTGTGTCCTTATGTATCTCTCAGTGTGTATTTCTCTCTCTCACTGTGTGTGTCTCTCTCACAGTGTGTATTTGTGTATCTCAGTATGTGTATGTGTCTCTCAGTGTGTGTTGTGTCTCTCTCTATATGTGTGTGTCTCTCAGTGTGTGTGTGTCTCTCAGTGTTTTTGTGTGTTTCTGTCCCATTGTGTGTTTCTTTCTCTCATTGTGTGTGTCTCTCAGTGTTTCTGTGTGTGTGTTTCTCTCTCAGTGTCTGTGTGTCTGTGTGTGTGTGGTCTCTCTGTCAGTGTGTATGTCTGTTTCTCTCAGTGTGCATGTGTGTGTGTGTCTCAGTGTGTGTGTATTTCTCTCTCATTGTGTGTGTCTCTGTGTGTGTTTGTCTCTCAGTGTTTGTGTGTATGTGTCTCTCTAAATGGAGATGGCAACGGCACCCCACTCCAGTACTCTTGCTTGTAAAATCCCATCAATGGAGGAGCCTAGTAGGCTACAGTCCACTGGGTCGCTAAGGTCGGACACAACTGAGTGACTTCCTTTTCACCTTTCACTTTCATGCACTAGAGAAGGAAATGGCAACTCATTTCAGTGTTCTTGCCAGGAGAATCCCAGGGACAGGGGAACCTAGTGGTCTGCCTTTTACTGGGTCACAAAGAGTTGAACATGAATGAAGTGACTTTGCAGCAGCAGCAGCAGCTCTCTAAGTGTCTGGGTCTCTGTGTGTCTGTGTGTGTGTGGGTCTTTCTCTCAGTGTGTGAGTGTCTGTCTCTCAGTGTGTGTATCTATCAGCATGTGTGTCTCTGTCATTGTGTGAATTTCTCTCAGTGTTTGTGTGTCTCGCTCAGTATGTGTTTCTCTCAGTGTGTGTCTCTCTCACAGTGTCTGTGTGTGTTCTCAGTGTGTGTGTGTGTGTGTGTGTGTGTCTCTCAGTGTGTGCATGAATCTCTCTCATATGTGTGTGTCTCTCAGTGTGTGTGTGTCTCTCTCTCACTGTGTCTCTGTGTCTCTCTCAATGTGTGTCTCTGTGTGTGTGTGTCTCAGTGTGTGTGTGTCTCACTGTGTGTCTGTGTCTCTCTCACTGTGTGGGTCTCTATCTCAGGGTGTGTTCATTCTCTCAGTGTTTCCTTCCCATTTAGTGTGAGTGTGTGTGTGTCTCTCAGAGTGTCTGTGTCTCTCTCTGTATGTGTGTGTCTTTCATGGTGTGTGTATCTGTGTGTGTGACCCTCTCAGTATGTGTGTATTTGTCTCAGTGTGTGTCTCACAGTGTGTGAGTCTCTCTCAGTTTGTGTCATTATGTATCTCCCAGTGTGTATTTCTCTCTCTCAGTGTCTGTGTCTCTCACACAGTGTGTATTTTTGTATCTCAGTGTGTGTGTCTCTCTCTGAGTGTGTGTTGTGTCTCTCTCTGTATGTGTGTATCTCTCGGTGTGATTGTGTGTCTCTCTCTGTGTGATGTGTCTCTCTATGTATGTGTGTGTCTCTCAGTGTGTGTGTGTGTCTTTCTCAATGTGTGAGTCACTCTCACAGAGTGTGTCAGTCTCTCAGTGATTCCATCCCATTCAGTGTTTTTTTGGGGTCTCTCAGTGTGTGTGTGTCTCTCTCTGTATGTGTGTGTTGCTCATTGTGTGTGTGTCTCTCTGTGTCAGCATGTATCTCCCTCTCCCAGTGTGTGTGTAACTCTCTCAGTGTGTGCATCTCTCTCTCTCAATGTGAATGTCCCTATCTCAGTGTTTGTTTTTCTCCCTCTGTGTGTGTGGGTCTCTCTCTCTCTCAGTGTGTGTATGTATCTCACTATCAGTTTGTTTGAGTCTATCTCTCAGTGTGTGTGGCTCTCTCAGTGTGATTGTGTGTCCCTGTCTCATTATGTGTTTCTCTCTCTCATTGTGTGTGTCTCTCTGTGTGTGTCTCAGTGTTTGTGTGTGTCTCTTTCTCAGTGTCTGTGTCTCTGTGTGTCTGTGTGTGGCCTCTCTTTCAGTGTGTATGTTTGTCTCTCTCAGTGTGTGTGTCTCTCAGTGTGTCTGTCTGTGTCTCTCTCTGTATGTGTGTGTCTTTCATTGTGTTTGTATCTCTGTGTGTTGTGACCCTCTCATTATATGTGTGTTTGTCTCAGTGTGTGATTCTCTCTCAGTTTGTGTCCTTATGTATCTCTCAGTGTGTATTTCTCTCTCTCAGTGTGTGTGTCCCTCAGTGTGTGTGTCTCTCTCAGTGTGTGTTGTGTCTCTCTCTGTGTGTGTCTCTCAGTGCGTGTGTGTCTCTCTCAGTGTTTTTGTGTGTCTCTGTCCCATTGTGTGTTTCTCTCTCATTGTGTGTGTCTGTTTGTCTCTGTGTGTGTGTCTCAGTGTTTGTGTGCATGTGTCTCTCTCAGTGTCTGTGTGTCTTGAGCATGTGGTGTCTCTCTCTGTGTGTATGTCTGTTTCTCTCAGTGTGCATGTGTGTGTGTGTGTCTCTCAGTGTGTGTGTATTTCCCTCTCAGTGTGTGTGCCTCTGTGTGTGCTTGTCTCTCAGTGTTTGTGTGTGTGTGTCTCTCTAAGCAGAGAAGGCAATGGCACCCCACTCCAGTACTCTTGCCTGTAAAATCCCATTGACGGAGGAGCCTAGTAGGCTACAGTCCATTGGGTCGCTAAGAGTGGGACACAGAGTGTGTGTGTCTGTGTGTGTGTATATCTCTGTGTGTGTGTGTGTCTGTGTGTGTGTATATCTCTGTGTGTGTGTCTGTGTGTGTATGTGTATCTGTGTGTGTGTGTGTCTGTGTGTGTCTGTGTATGTGTGTGTGTATATCTGTGTGTGTCTGTGTGTGTGTATATCTCTGTGTGTGTCTGTGTGTGTGTGTGTGTGTCTGTGTGTGTGTGTGTCTGTGTGTGTGTATATCTGTGTGTCTGTGTGTGTGTATTTCTCTGTGTTTCTCTCTCAGTGTCTGTGTGTGTGTGTCCCTCACTGTGTGTGCCTGTATTTCAGTGTGTGTCTCTCACTCTGTATGTATGTGTCTCTCACTCTGTATGTGTGGGTCTCTCTTTCTCTCAGTTTGTGTGTATGTGGCTTTTTCAGTGTGTTTGTGTGTGTCTCTCTCACGTGTATGGCTCTCTCAGTGTGTTTGTATGTCTCTTTCTCATTGTGTGTTTCTCTGTCTCATCGTGTGTGTCTGTGTGTGTGTTTGTCTCTCAGGTTTTGTGTGTGCGTGTCTCTCTCCCAGTGTCTGTGTCTCTGTGTGTCTGTGTGTGTGGCCTCTCTCTCAGTGTGTATGTCTGTCTCTCTCAGTGTGTGTGTCTCTCAGGGTGTTTGTGTCTCTCTCTGTATGGATGTGTCTTTAATTGTGTATCTCTGTGTGTGTGATCTTCTCATTATGCGTGTGTTTGTCTCAGCATGTGATTCTCTCTCAGTTTGTGTCCTTATGTATCTCTCAGTGTGTATTTCTCTCTCTCACTGTGTGTGTCTCTCTCACAGTGTGTATTTGTGTATCTCAGTATGTGTATGTGTCTCTCAGTGTGTGTTGTGTCTCTCTCTATATGTGTGTGTCTCTCAGTGTGTGTGTGTCTCTCAGTGTTTTTGTGTGTTTCTGTCCCATTGTGTGTTTCTTTCTCTCATTGTGTGTGTCTCTCAGTGTTTCTGTGTGTGTGTTTCTCTCTCAGTGTCTGTGTGTCTGTGTGTGTGTGGTCTCTCTGTCAGTGTGTATGTCTGTTTCTCTCAGTGTGCATGTGTGTGTGTGTCTCAGTGTGTGTGTATTTCTCTCTCATTGTGTGTGTCTCTGTGTGTGTTTGTCTCTCAGTGTTTGTGTGTATGTGTCTCTCTAAATGGAGATGGCAACGGCACCCCACTCCAGTACTCTTGCTTGTAAAATCCCATCAATGGAGGAGCCTAGTAGGCTACAGTCCACTGGGTCGCTAAGGTCGGACACAACTGAGTGACTTCCTTTTCACCTTTCACTTTCATGCACTAGAGAAGGAAATGGCAACTCATTTCAGTGTTCTTGCCAGGAGAATCCCAGGGACAGGGGAACCTAGTGGTCTGCCTTTTACTGGGTCACAAAGAGTTGAACATGAATGAAGTGACTTTGCAGCAGCAGCAGCAGCTCTCTAAGTGTCTGGGTCTCTGTGTGTCTGTGTGTGTGTGGGTCTTTCTCTCAGTGTGTGAGTGTCTGTCTCTCAGTGTGTGTATCTATCAGCATGTGTGTCTCTGTCATTGTGTGAATTTCTCTCAGTGTTTGTGTGTCTCGCTCAGTATGTGTTTCTCTCAGTGTGTGTCTCTCTCACAGTGTCTGTGTGTGTTCTCAGTGTGTGTGTGTGTGTGTGTGTGTGTCTCTCAGTGTGTGCATGAATCTCTCTCATATGTGTGTGTCTCTCAGTGTGTGTGTGTCTCTCTCTCACTGTGTCTCTGTGTCTCTCTCAATGTGTGTCTCTGTGTGTGTGTGTCTCAGTGTGTGTGTGTCTCACTGTGTGTCTGTGTCTCTCTCACTGTGTGGGTCTCTATCTCAGGGTGTGTTCATTCTCTCAGTGTTTCCTTCCCATTTAGTGTGAGTGTGTGTGTGTCTCTCAGAGTGTCTGTGTCTCTCTCTGTATGTGTGTGTCTTTCATGGTGTGTGTATCTGTGTGTGTGACCCTCTCAGTATGTGTGTATTTGTCTCAGTGTGTGTCTCACAGTGTGTGAGTCTCTCTCAGTTTGTGTCATTATGTATCTCCCAGTGTGTATTTCTCTCTCTCAGTGTCTGTGTCTCTCACACAGTGTGTATTTTTGTATCTCAGTGTGTGTGTCTCTCTCTGAGTGTGTGTTGTGTCTCTCTCTGTATGTGTGTATCTCTCGGTGTGATTGTGTGTCTCTCTCTGTGTGATGTGTCTCTCTATGTATGTGTGTGTCTCTCAGTGTGTGTGTGTGTCTTTCTCAATGTGTGAGTCACTCTCACAGAGTGTGTCAGTCTCTCAGTGATTCCATCCCATTCAGTGTTTTTTTGGGGTCTCTCAGTGTGTGTGTGTCTCTCTCTGTATGTGTGTGTTGCTCATTGTGTGTGTGTCTCTCTGTGTCAGCATGTATCTCCCTCTCCCAGTGTGTGTGTAACTCTCTCAGTGTGTGCATCTCTCTCTCTCAATGTGAATGTCCCTATCTCAGTGTTTGTTTTTCTCCCTCTGTGTGTGTGGGTCTCTCTCTCTCTCAGTGTGTGTATGTATCTCACTATCAGTTTGTTTGAGTCTATCTCTCAGTGTGTGTGGCTCTCTCAGTGTGATTGTGTGTCCCTGTCTCATTATGTGTTTCTCTCTCTCATTGTGTGTGTCTCTCTGTGTGTGTCTCAGTGTTTGTGTGTGTCTCTTTCTCAGTGTCTGTGTCTCTGTGTGTCTGTGTGTGGCCTCTCTTTCAGTGTGTATGTTTGTCTCTCTCAGTGTGTGTGTCTCTCAGTGTGTCTGTCTGTGTCTCTCTCTGTATGTGTGTGTCTTTCATTGTGTTTGTATCTCTGTGTGTTGTGACCCTCTCATTATATGTGTGTTTGTCTCAGTGTGTGATTCTCTCTCAGTTTGTGTCCTTATGTATCTCTCAGTGTGTATTTCTCTCTCTCAGTGTGTGTGTCCCTCAGTGTGTGTGTCTCTCTCAGTGTGTGTTGTGTCTCTCTCTGTGTGTGTCTCTCAGTGCGTGTGTGTCTCTCTCAGTGTTTTTGTGTGTCTCTGTCCCATTGTGTGTTTCTCTCTCATTGTGTGTGTCTGTTTGTCTCTGTGTGTGTGTCTCAGTGTTTGTGTGCATGTGTCTCTCTCAGTGTCTGTGTGTCTTGAGCATGTGGTGTCTCTCTCTGTGTGTATGTCTGTTTCTCTCAGTGTGCATGTGTGTGTGTGTGTCTCTCAGTGTGTGTGTATTTCCCTCTCAGTGTGTGTGCCTCTGTGTGTGCTTGTCTCTCAGTGTTTGTGTGTGTGTGTCTCTCTAAGCAGAGAAGGCAATGGCACCCCACTCCAGTACTCTTGCCTGTAAAATCCCATTGACGGAGGAGCCTAGTAGGCTACAGTCCATTGGGTCGCTAAGAGTGGGACACAGCTGAGTGACTTCCCTTTCACTTCTCACTTTCATGCATTGGAGAAGGAAATGGCAACCCACTCCAGTGTTCTTGCCAGGAGAATCCCAGGGATGGGGGAGCCTGGTGGTCTGCCTTTCACTGGGTCACACAGAGTTGAACATGAATGAAGTGACTTAGCAGCAGCAGCAGCAGCAGCTCTCTCTAAGTGTCTGGGTCTCTGTATGTCTTTCTGTGTGTGTGTCTCTCTCTCTCAATGTGTGAGTGTCTGTCTCACAGTGTGTGTATCTATCAGTATGTGTGTCTCTGTCACTGTGTGAATTTCTCTCTGTGTTTGTGTGTCTCACTCAGTGTGTGTCTCTCATTGCATGTGTGTCTCTCTGTGTCAGCATGTATCTCCCTCTCCCAGTGTGTGTGTCTCCCTCTCCCAGTGTGTGTGTGTCTCTCTCTCAGTGTGTGTGTATGTGTCTCACTATCTGTTTGAGTCTGTCTCTCAGTGTGTGTGGCTCTCTCAGTGTGATTCTGTGTCCCTGTCTCATTGTGTGTTTCTCTCTCTCATTGTGTGTGTCTCAGTGTTTGTGTGTGTGTCTCTCTCAGTGTCTGTGTCTCTGTGTGTCTGTGTGTGTGTGGTCTCTCTCTCAGTCTGTGTGTGTTTCTACCTCAGGGTGTATGTGTTTCTACCCCAGGGTGTGTGCCTCTGTGTGTGTTTGTCTCTCTCAGTATGTGTCTGTGTGTGTCTGTGTATCTCTGTGTCTGTCAGTGTGTGTGTTTCTCTCTCTCATTGTGTGCCTCTCTCTCAGTGTGCATGTGTGGGTGTCTCTCTCAATGTGTGTGTCTCTCTGTGTGTGTGAATTTCTGTGTGTTTCTCTCTCTCAGTTTCTGTGTGTGTGTCTCTCACTGTGTGTGTCTGTATTTCAGTGTGTGTTTGTCTCACTCTGTATGTGTGGGTCTCGATTTTTCTCAGTTTGTGTTATGTGGCTCTTTCAGTGTGTTTGTGTGTCTCTCATGTATGTGGCTCTCTCAGTGTGTTTGTGTGTCTCTGTCTCATTGTTCGTTTCTCTGTCTCATTGTGTGTTTCTCTCTCTCATTGTGTGTGTCTGTGTGTGTGTCTCAGTGTTTGTATGTCAGTCACCACTTGGTCAGAAAGGCTAGTCTGGAGACTCAGCAGTGCGACCCTGGAAGTTGGAGGCTCAGTGAGCTCCGTGCAAGCTGTGGGAGAAGCAGAGGGTGGGATGATTTGATAGAATGGCATTGTAACATGTATATTACCATATGTGAAATAAATCGCCAGTCCAGGTTTGATGCATGAGACAGAGTGCTCAGGGCTGGTGCACTTGGATGACCCAGAGGGATGGGATGGGGAGGGAGGTGGGAGGGGGGATCAGGGTGGAAACACATGTACACCCATGGCTGATTCATGTCAAAGTATGGCAAAAACCACTACAATCTTGTAAAGTAGCCTCCAATTAAAATAAATAAAAAATTTACAAAAAAACAAACAAAAAAATGAGAAAGTTTAATATAGTACAATAGAAATGATCTATTTAACACAAAGAAGGCATAATGAAGGAACAGTGGAATAAAGATGACATAAGACATAGAGAATGGCTTCCCTTGTATCTCAGCTGGTAAAGAATCTGCCTGCAATGCGGGAGACCTGGGTTCAACCCCTGGGTTGGGAAGATCCCCTGGAGAAGAGAAAGGCTATCCACTCCAGTATTTTGGCCTGGAGAATCCCAAGGACTGTATAGTACATGTGGTCACAACGATTTGGACACGATTAAGCAACTTTCACTAAGACATAAAAGAAAGGCAGATATAATCCTGTGTTATCAGGAATTACATTAAATGTTGCTGTTCAGTTGCTATGTCGTGTCTGACTGAATGGATTAAAGATTAAAATGGCTCAACATCCTTTGTTTTTAGGGAGACAAAAATTAAAACCACAGTGAAATAGCCCTCCAGGATGTCTGGAATGAAAAAGATGAAAAATAAATGTACTGTTGAGTATGCCAATGAAGTTGTACCCTTCACACACTGCTGGTAGGAGTATAAACTGGTCAGCCATTTTGGAAAACAGTCTGGTAGTTCTTCAAAAAGTTAAACATAGAGTTTAGGAGGACCCAGCAATTCCACTCCTAGGTACTTATGCAAGGGTACTTATGAAAATATATATTGACACAAATGTATATGTCAACACACATATATATATGTCAAAATATATATGAAATATATATTATGACATATATATGAAAATATATGTTGACACAAAGACTTGCAGAAAGGCATTCATAGCAACATTATGCACAAGAGATGAAACCTAAAAACAATCCAAATGTTCGGTAACTGATGAAAGGATAAATACAGTTTATCCACACAACAGAATTTTATTCAACCAGAAAGAATTAAAAAAGTACCAATACATGCTACAAAATGGATGAACCTTGAAAACATTACGAAAGACGCCAAGTGAAATATGCAGCATATTGTTTGATTCCATTAATGTGAAATGTTTAGAACAAATAAATCTACAGAGCATGAAAGAGTAGTGGTTGGCAGGGCCTGGCAGGAATTGTAGGGGAACTGCTTAATGCTGATGAGGTCGTTTGTGGGGAGGAGAATATCCTGTAGCTGGATAGAGGGGAGGCTACACAACACTGGGAATGTGCTAAATAACACTGAGGTGTCCACTTCAAAAGAGTGACATGCATGGAATGAGATTTAAAAACAGGTGATTTCTTTATGCTGGAGGCCACCACAGCTCCTGAGTCAGCATGCAGCGGTGTACACAGAAGTGGTTGTGAGCTGCATTTGTGGTCACTGCTTCTCCCTACTCACCCTACACATGTTCCAAAGGGCCCTTCCTTGTGTGCATCTTCTCATCACATCTGTGCAGGGCTTGGGGGCACCACCCAGGGCCAGTACTCGAGGTCACAGGGGAAAGGCTGCATGCAGCACCTCCACTAATAAAGACAAGAGCACAGTGAGGTCACTCTGGACCGCTTTCTCATCTAATCATTGCATGTTACTATATGACAGTAGCAGCTGGAGCAAACTCCCAGAAGTCCCCTGTTACCTGGTCTTGTTCAGCCCTCCTGCTTTTGCCCTCCACCACCCCACTCTGAGGACCATTGTGCAAATGTTCTGGGCAATTCGGCAGGCATGTTTTCAGATGGAGAGTTGCCCTGGGGTTAAGATGGCACTGGGGGGAGGGCAGGATTGTCCAGTCACTCCATTCTCTCACCAGATCCCTGCCCTGGTGGACACGAGCTGGAACATGTGTGTATTCATTTGTTTCTGTACCCCTGCTGTCTGATCGACAAGGAGTTGGCCCAGGTTTGAGTCCTGACTCCTCCTAGAAGGAGTTGCTTTGGGAATAGATGAAGAAGTAGCCTGGCCATGTGGGAAAGGGCCCCTGAGAGAGGTGGGAGGTGTACATTTCTCTCCCTCCCCCTACCTTGGTTGTCTCTCTGCAAACCATGCCAGGCCAATCCGTTGATTTAGAGGGACCAGAGGGTGATTGATGGCTGACAGGCAGAGTGGCCCAAGTGGATTCTGGGAGATCCTGGAAGGAGCATGCCCGGGAGCAGGCGGGGAAACAACGGAGCCACACACACTGGGGGTACTTTTCTTTCCTTATTTACCAGCAAGGGCCTTCATACTCAGTACATTCCTTCTAAAAGATGGGGGCTGTTTGTTGCTGGACTATTTACTCACAGCTTGGGGTACCTGCTCTGTTTGGCAGGGCCAGCACCAGTGCTACCATCTGGGCACACAGAGAGAAAGGGTCAGTGTTGGAGGAAAGGCATCCTGATATAGGTGGTGGTGGCAGGGACACAGCCCTTTTTGAACACTAAGGGCTGGGCACCTCCTTAGGACTCTCAGGTATTGGTGTCTTATGTTCGAACAGCACAGAGCACATGGGCCTGAGGGTGCTTGCCATGAGATGTGTGTGTAGGGCCGAGGAGGATCAACTTTGAGGACATGGGACTCAGTCTGGGGAAAATCCATGGGGACTCTCTGGACAAGAAGTGTTCTGAGCTTGGTCTTCAAGGCCCAGCCAGGGTTAAAGGGTGGGACACTAGGGGAGAAAGTGTTGACAGTCTGTCAGAGAGGAAATCCATGTGGGCCATGATGCACGTGTGCTGGGAGTTCCTGGCACACCAAAAGAGGCTGGAGAGGCAAACAGGGATTGGCAATGAAGTCTTACTTAATTGGAAGACAGCTCTTTTGATATCTGCTATGGAGGTGTGTTCTGTAAAAAATGCATAAGGTGATCTTCACCAAGGGTGAGGCAGCTAACTGCACTGTTTGCAAAAGGAACTGCTGAGATTACATGTCAAGACTGGCAACAAAGCAATCTGGAAGACCCCAGCCAGTCTACACTCTCCGTGCAGCCTTGGAAGCTAGGTCAGGTCTGGAAAGCTGTGCATAATAAAAGGGCACTATTTTAAGCTTCTAAATGTGTATCTATGGGATGAAAGTGAAAGTCACTCAGCTATGTCTGACTCTTTGCGACCCCATGGACTATACAGTCCATGGAATTCTCCAGGCAAGAATAGTGGAGTGGGTAATTGTTCCCTTCTCTAGGGGATCTTCCCAACACAAGAATCGAACCCAGGCTTCCCCCCTTGTAGGCGGATTCTTTACCAGCTGAGCCACAATGAAAGTTCTATGTACCTATAGGGTATATGAGGCTGGATTAAGAAAGTGCAGCTCTTGCCCATGGGTGTGGTTTTCTTATCAGTGAAGCCACATGCAGTGGTGGATGCTGGGCTCAGCCGTCCTCAGTCTTTGGGCTCTTTTTGGTCAACTTCCAACAGTTTTCCTGGTTCAGCTCACCACAACAATTTGGCAGTGTTTTTGCCCTTGTGTGCCTTTCTTTACAAGATCTCCTTCTTTAAATTCACTGACCAAACTCATTTCATTCTTAGCAATGCTTGTCATCACTGCAAGCTGCATCTTTAAATGGCCTCGAGGTCCCAAGGTTAGAAGGGTTTAGAATTTCAGAAGACTCCACTTTTCTTCTTTCTTTCCTTCTGTATCCTTCCTCCTGTCCAAGAGTTTTGGCATAACAGTATTAGGATTGGTTCGAAAACTTGTAGGTCCAGATCATTTTCCCCACCTGCATCATCTAAGCAAGAATGGACTGACTTAAAGAATGTGAACTGGCTCCCCCAGCCCAGCGGGCACTCCTGGCCTCTGTGAGGTCCTACAAGAAACTTAAGAGCAGAAAACCCAGTTTCTTAAGTCACATTTCCAAGTACATGGTGACAAAGAGCAACAATACAATAATGGAAGTTAAGGTTTTGGCCTGATAACCTCCTCAGCTCTTTCTTATCATATACTGAAATATGGAATTAGCTTCTTTGATTTGAGTCTATGATTTTAAGTCATACTTCTTTTCTGTATAATTTCTTTAACTTGTGCCATTGTCTATTGTGCTAGGTTGAATTGAGTTCCCCTGAAGGATATGTTGGTATCATCCCTGGTGGCTCAGTGATAAAGAACCAGCTTGCCAATACGGGAGATCTGGGTTTGACCTCTGGGTGGGGAAGATCCCCTGGAGGAGGCAATGGCAACTCACTCCAGTATTCTTGCCTGGGAAATCCCATAGACAGAGGAGCCTGGTGGGCTACAGTCCATGGGGTTGCAAAGAGTTGGACATGTCTGAGGGACTGACACACACACATATATTTTATTTATTAATGTATGCCTTTCCCACATAAAAACAAAAAGAGAAAAATTTAAAAGTTACATCACAGAAACAGTACAAACTTCTGATGTTTTGCATGGATTACAAAAATCTTCTGTGCTTGCCTGCCTAAATTTGAATTCTGTGGTACCTGTCCTATCATTAAGAGGAAAAAAAACATAAAATCATTGTTAAAAGAGTGAAGACTGCCACCCAATAACCTAAGATACATTGAGAAATTTTTTACTTCATTCCTTTGTGGAGCATAAAATTAAATCAGTCTTTAAACTTTTTGTTCTCAGGACCCTTTTGCATTCTTAAAATTTATTGAGAACCTCAAAGAGTTATTGTTTATGTGGGTTATAAATATCAATATTTACTGTATTAAAATTAAAAATAAGAAATTAAAAATATTATTTATTCATTTAAAGATGACTAATAAACTACTGCATGTTAACCTGAATAACATATTCTATGAAAAAAATCTATACAAAATAGATGAAAGTTAGTGGAAAGAATGGCATTGCTTTACATTTTTGTAACCTTCTTTGATGTATGACTTAATGTGAGAGAGCTGGGAAATCATGTCTGTTTCTGACTTTAGTCTGCCACAATATCACACTTTGGTTGCCTCTGGAAAATTCTACCTTATCCTTGGGAAAAAGTGCAAAAAGCAAAAACATCTTAGCAGCATTATGAAGAGAGATTTGATCCTGTAGATTCCAGCTGAAAGGGTCTCAAGGACTCCCAGGGTTCCCTGGACTCTGCTTTGAGAACTCCAGTGTTACTTTGTACTTCTTGGGTCCTGAAAATGTATTTATTAATTACACTGAAGCTGGTCATTGTTATAATTAATCATACTTTACATTTGTGGATGGAGTCATTCCCCCTCTCCTATCTGATGCTGTTACTGGGTGAAAAGCAATCTGGAGCAGCACTGGGGAGTCAAAGGAATGGCAAAAAATCAGAATGAAACAATGGTTATGCCAGGGCTATGGAGGGACCTGAAAGTTAGCAGTGTGGAGGCATGAGTTTGTGAACAAGCATTTCTGTAAGCTTCTACTTGCAGCTGGGCATAAACCGATAAACAGGACAAGGCCATTCCCTTGGAAAATTAAGAACTCAGCATGGGGGACAGATAAAGACAAACTTATGTATAACACACAAAACCATGAGGTCATTGTTACAAGGAGTAGCAACAGAACATGGGAGTGGATTGTTGCAGATAGGGAACAGATTAGAGAAAGTAGTCTTCTATGGGTGGACCTGGAGAATTTTTCTAAGGTGACCCTGGAAGGAAACATTCTAGATGGGGTGAAAGGAGTGTCGGAAAGCATGGAGGCAGGACTAGATCTCCAGTATTGAGAGCACTGCTGCTCCAGTGCTGAGGGTGGGCTGTGAGAGGCGGTAGAGGGCTAAGAACCAAAACATCAGCATCCTTGGAAAGTTTCAGAAATGCAAATCCTCAGGCCCCATACTGTTGAAGAAGTCTGATGGTCGAGAAACCAAGCACCACACTCAAGAGAGTTGGAGAACTAACGTTTATTACACCGGTGGGTCCAGAGGAGTTAACACTTACAGCTCTGAGCACTGAACAAAAGCATTACAAAGGTTTTATAGACAGTGCATGACATCAGACTATAGTGGCAGTACTGACTGTTACTAGGCTAAACCAGGAGTTTCGTGCAAGTGGGAACAGCTGTTAGGACACGGTGAGGGAGGGGGTGCCTGACTTTTACACAAACAAACATGGTTAAGCAGGCAGCTCCTGGCATTGTTTTAAGTTTCCATTTTCCCAAACAGTCATAACTTACATGACTTTGCAAGGAGCAAGCTGAGTTGCAAAGAGCAAGCTGAGTTACAGAAGCAGAAGGAGTATTTAGCTATTTCTAGCTGGGTGTAAGTTTTAAATTTTCCTCTTCAATAATTCTGGAGTGGAGCCCAGCACTCTGAACTTTAACAAGCTCTCCAAGTGGTTCTGACAGGGGAGAAACACAGCAGCCCAACATTGGTTTAAGTGTACAGGGTTTGATGTGACTGAATTCTAAGCCTAGTCCCACCACTTATCAGCTTTATCACCCCCAGCAATACTCTTCACCTTTTGGAATCCCATTTCCTGCAACTCTGAGGTGGCCACAGTAAAGATATCTCCCTGATAGGTGTGCAGGCAGGCTTGGATAGGACAGTGTGTGTATAACATTCAGGTGGGGTCTTATGCAGCCCTCAGCAGAGGGGAAGGGACATCCATTCTTGCCCACCCTTCTCCATGTGAGTGCCCTCAGTATGGAACTGGGCTCAATGAAACAAGTTCTCTTGCTCAGTTGACTTGTTTTGTGATTACCCGTTTCACCCCAATAAACACCATTCCCTTCCCTTTTTGGTTCCTCATCAGTAGAATGGAGATCATGAGATGTGCTCTTGGGCTAGAGCTAGGATGTGAGATTACAGGGAAACAATCTCTCCCATATCCTGATGGGTATGCTTCTCTCACTCTTTTTCCTCACAGCTGTGATTGTCCTTCCACGTGTGGCCAACATCACTTCCTAGAGGGAGCACTCTTGCAGCATTCTTGTGGAAAGAAGCCTTACAGTTTTCTCAGAAGAGCTACAGAAAGCCCTGCTCTGCTTCCACCCCATCTCCATCTTGCCTCGGTCTCGGGGTGCCTGTGCTCGCCTCATTTTGTGCATGGGGGCGGGGCCAGGAGCTGGGAGGCTTGGGGGCATGATGGGAAGGGCTGTCAGTCACCACTCGGTCAGAAAGGCTAGTCTGGAGACTCTGAGCAGTGCGACCCTGGAAGTTGGAGGCTCAGTGAGCTCTGTGCACCTTGGAGTCTACACACTGATCCCAGGGCTGATTTAAGATGAAACAGGGCAGCCGGCACGTCCAGCATCCAGATCTTCATGTGGCATATGAAAATGCAGGTGCCAGTGTTTCAGCCCAGATCCTCAAATCAGACTCGCAAGGGTGGGACCCTGAAAGCTGCATTTGAGTCTCAGCGGCAGAGTGATATTGAAGAATACGTTTGAAACTCTGGCAGGTCAATGCTGGCAGCAATTTCCAGCGAACCTGCCATACCAAGGTCATGGAGGGGCATGTGCAAGGTTAAGGTCTTGAAAGATGGCTTTTGAAATCTCCAGGTAGCTTTGGAATTGACGAAGACTCCAAGCTTCCAAATATAATTTTAGTGTTTAATCATATTCAAATTCCTTGGACTTAGAAATTCCCAGGTGGCTCAGACAGTAAAGAATCCGTGTGCAATTTGGGAGACCTGGGTTCCATCCCTGGGTTGGGAAGATGCCCTGGAGGAGGGCATGGTAACCCACTCCAGTATTCTTGCCTGGCGAACCCCCACGGACAAAGGAGTCTGGTGGGCTTGAGTCCATGGGATTGCAAAGAGTAGGACACGACCGTGATTAAGCACACACAAGTGATGTGGTCAGTAGCAGATAACCACAAGCCATTGGTAACCAGGTGTGCAGGACCCCGGGTGTGGATTGTGTGTGGTCTGGCACTGAATCGAATGACCTGGGCTGAGAATGAATAAGTAAATATGTATTTGTTTGTGCTAAGGAGAAACATAGGTGAAAGAGTCATTGGATAATAGACTCATTGCTGCTAATGGGTGCAAGTGATGTGGGCCAGGAGGAGGCTGAACTCCTCCTAGAGGAGGAGGAGTATTATTTATGTACAATAAATGTCCAAATATGTTCCATCTGAAATGTGATGAAGCAGAAGTTTGAGGTGAAAGACACAAAGGTTTCATTGTGAATCAAAACAGCTCCCCTTTGCAAATTAAAAAAACAAAATCACATGGGCATGTAATTTTATCCCCATAACCTGGAGCTAAAATTTTTTCCTGACTCATTGGAAAAGACCCTGATGCTGGGAAAGATTGAAGGCAGGAGGAGAAGGGGACGACAGAGGATGGGATGGTTGGATGGCATCACCGACTCAATGGACATGAGTTTGAGCAAGCTCCGGGAGTTGATGATGGATAGGGAAACCTGGTGAACTGCAGTCTATGGGGTTGCAAAGAGTCGGATACGATTGAGCGACTGAACTGAACTGAGTTGAACCTGGGGCAGTGACAGTTGATTCTTTCTAAGAACAAAAACACACTCAGGTTCACGTTAAATCTTTAATGTTTATTTTCCTATTGGGTTTTACAAAATAAACTGGCCTTTCTTCCTCTCCAAAAAAAAAAAAAATGGTAATAATGAAATCTTGTTTCAAGTTAGGATAACAATCCATGAGCTTCAGAATTTACCTGTTAAACTACCTTTCACTGTATTCTGACAGCAGCCATGTTTAGCTGAATGGAGACTTTTCTGTAATCCATTTCCCAGACCCTCCTGGTCCACCTACTGCTCAGGCAGCCTGGAATGACTTACTCGTCTGCACTTACACTGCTGGAACTTGTCGGAGCTAGTTGATGAATAAGTCAAAGGATCAAGCTTGCTTGGTTTGGGACAAATGACTGCAATTTTTGGGAGGACATGGGTCGATGAGGGCAAAGTGCCTGCTTTGCTACAATCTATGCCAACTGGATGGGTTCCAAGCAGTCAGCCTGGACTCCAGGTCTAGACAAGTCAACTTGAGTCTACGATGGCTGTAGTCATCTTCCACAAGGGGACAGATGGTGGCATGTAGGGGATCCAGTCACTGTCATATAGGAAGGCAGCCAGGAGTCTGTCTATTTGGGGAAACCATTCAGCCGTTGAAGAAGAGCACCTCCCACAAATGGAATCTCAGGGGAGCCAAGGGTGAACATTTTTGCAGGGGTTGACAAAACATTTACTGCACGCCGAGGTTTCATTCAGCCTCACATGGACCACATGCAGATCACCCGTTAACTTTGTTTGGATTTCAGACTGCTTTTCCAAGAACCATTGGAAGGTAGTGGTAGTATACAGGAAACATCTCTGACACTGATTTCATCTCTCAGGGCTTTTTTTTTTTTTTTTAAAACCCATGTGGCTTTTCTGTAAGAAACATGCCTTAGATCTTAAACACGATTGCTGCTTTGTATCCGATACAGGGCTTTTTCATGTAATAAAAGAATGCATGTCCACCTTTAAAATATGATGTAGAGTCAAAAGCCATGTCGTAAAAATATCTGGAAAACTACACATCTGGGCAAGTAGAGGGAAGTACAGCTGTTTACAATATTTTAACAAGTTAGTGGTGTGAGGGTTTGGGGAAGAAGAAACTGACGATGACCATGCCACTCACAGGTGCTGGAGATGGATCCAGAGTGAATTCAAGTGTGTTCCTGAGGCCTCGGATTTCCAGAAGGTGTTTACATGCCGTGTGGAGTGGGAGGTGCGTGCAGTTCATACAGACAGGGATTGTTGCTAATGGTGTGACTGAGAGGTCTGCCCGACGCCCTGTTGGGCACAGGGGTAGGCTTTAGCCTTGTACCTCTCGGCTGATCTCTTTCTTATGTTCTTCAAGATTTTCTTATCAAATAGTTCTTTTTCCCGGTAACGCACAGGTGGCCCTTGCCGATACTTTGCTTCTGCCTCCTTGTAGTCCAATCCATCCACTGTAGCAATTGAACAAATGATTGCTTCTGGCAGAAGAACTTCCAGAAGGAAGCTCACTGGGTCATCTCTCCTCAGAGCCAGCGCTTTCTTGTCTATGTGTTTGTAGATTTCTTGTAAATGTCTTACCACGACATCTAGCTGATCGTCATCCTCCAGGTATGTTTCAACGCAGATCACGTACCTCTCTGAATTCAGAAATGATTCAAGCCACTTGGATTCTTTCCTGCCTTTGACGATGTCCAGAAGATGCGGGTCGGCCCCCTTTCTTTTCACGATGAAGTCCACCAGCTTCTGGTTGGCTCGGTCCCGAGCAGCCCTCATCCGGTCAGGGAGGATTCTCTTGCAGTGCCTCTTTGCAGCCACAGGGGTCTCCTCCTCAGAATCTTCCAGGTCGGAGTAATTCACCTTGGGGAAATCCATCTGCAGATCACCTTCTTGGATGGCTTTCCTCATGGGGTAACTGAGGTCAGCAGCATAATAGTCCAGGAAAGAGCCCACAAAAGACCCGCGAACAAGCCCTTCTCTGTAGCTGGAAATCAGTGAGAAACACCAGTTCACACTTTCCCCGTATACTTTGCTGGCTCTCTTCATTAGCTTTTCTTTGCCATTATAATCCAGATGCTTCAACCTTCGAAGAGGAACTTGAATGCCGCTCTTCTCACAGTGCATGTTGGCCTCAATCAAAAGCACCCTTGCGGTCGGTTTGGTTGGGCTGACACTCTTGACCACGGCTGGCCAAAATGGGTGATTCTGAAACTTAAACCAGACCAGCATTCCTCTCTCAATGGGACACAGCTCCTCTGGGAACGCCATGCTTGTCAGCTGTCCTGCTTCCTTGCCCCCGCCCTCCTTGATGGCACTGGTGGGCTTAATAGCCTTTGAGCCAGCTGAGGCTTGAGATTCTTGCCACTCCTCCTCACACCCTGGGGCCTGCAGCTTCCTTTTTCTGTTTGCTAGGCGGAATGAATAACACGGGCTCAGGTTAGGGGCACTGGAGGATGCTGCTGCACCTTCTGAGCCTGAGTTGCACGTGCCCTCTCCAGGGTCAACATTCACCGAGGAGGTAGCACGTTCAGGGGACACAGCCAGGGACTTTGGGCAGGTGTGGTGCGCCCCCTCTTCCAGAGCCTTGGGCACAGTGAGGATGAAACCCGGTGTAAGTGACGGAAGCACACATCCACCTCTAACATCTACACCCACCTCCTTCAGTGTACAGGGCAAGGACATAACTTCTGAGGTGGCCCCCTTTTCCTTGCCCTCTTTCTCATGGTCATCTTCTGAAAGTGACGGGAAGTTTGGGTGCACCTCGGAGCTCTGAGATGACTCTGTTTGCATTTCGCTTGTGATCGGGGCGATGGGTGTGCCCACCGGTGGCTTGTCCCCATATGGGCCATCCTCCCTCTCTGAAGGTACCACAGGTGATTTGGAGCTTTTCCTTTTCCTCACACTCCTCCGCAGGCCCCGACTGGGCTCCTGACACCTGCTACGATGTTGCTTTTGCAGTCTCCTTGGAGACTGCGTCTTGGACTCTGGATCACCCGTGACTCTTGCTGGAGTGAAATTTCCATTCTTATTCAGAAGGTCCCAGGCCATTGTAATAGCACATATGTAGGTCATTTCCTCCTCTTCTGGGGCACTGGGCTCCAGCTGGGCCGCTAGTGAGGTGGCGATGGATTCAATCATGGACTCCTTTAGGGTCTTTACCTTTGTTTTTTTCACTCTGATTTTTTCATCTACTGAGAGTATCTGAACTTCCAGAGAAAGGGCCCTCTTTCTCTTCTGTTGTGGTGAGACGCTGGGTCTGGACAAGACCTGGGCTGGCCAAAAGCGGCCTTTCCAAACGCATAGGACATACCTGGTGTCCATCGTGATTCAACTTGGGCACCAAGGATTAGTTAGCTGAGGCTGAGGGGTCTGGCCGTCATATCCACAGCTATACGGCAGGTCTCTCTTAAACACTGTGCTTGCCTACAATCTTTGCCTATGACTACAAAGCGTTTACAGCTTGTGCAGCCTGTGCTTTTCTGCCCGAATCGTTGAAAGATGCCCGAGGTTGTGTTTTCGATGGCCTATAGTGGAGAATACTAGAATATGGAAAAGAAGAAAAGAGTCAGGACGGGTTGGGGGGAGGGGCATATGCCTTTTGTGAAAGTGGAAGGCTTGGCCAAAGAGCATTAATGAGAAATAAAGCAAGGAAGTATTAAGGCTATTTATCCATGTGCCTAGGGGTTAGAGACATGGCAGATACGTGGGGAGAAAATACCAAAGGTACCGGAGGAGTTTTATAAGCCCTCCAAACCCAACACCTTGCTTTATTTGTTACTGTGTATGTGTTAGTCACTCAGTCCTGTCCGACTCTTTGTGATCCCAAAGACTGTAGCCCACCAGACTCTTCTGTCTATGGAATTTTCCAGGCAAGAATACTGGAGTGGGTTGCCATTCCCATCTTCAGGGGATCTTCCTGACCTAGGGATAAAACTCTGATCTTCTGCACTGCAGGCAGATTCTTTGCCACCTGAGCTACCAGGAAAGCCCTATTTGTTACTACTGTGCATGAAAGGGCAATCATGTGGGGAGGCGGGGATGTCATGACTGGGACCTTGTTTGTGTCACTGGACATCCTGTGCCTTGTGTACTCCTTGGGGCCCAACCAAGGAGAATGCTTCACTTTTTCTTCCCTAGGGAACCAGTGCCCCACTGCCTGTGTACCCAGCGGAGCCAGAGGTGATCACCAGCATACAGATATATTGGGTGTCAGCACATTGCTATGTTAAATAGCACGAGCTTGGAATCCACAGGTGCATAGAGAACTGATTCCAGATGAAATGTTTAGGAAAAGGACTCAGACTGCACACCTGTCAGACCCTTTGCCCTGCTTGGTGCTTCTGCAGTGCACAGAGTTCTCTCAGGGGTCAAACAGCATCAACTTTACAGACCCAGGACATGAGCACCTCCAAAGTGGATCTAGAAAATGCAAAAGAAGATAAGGAAATTAAGCCACTGAACCAGGGATTGGTTCATCATGCTTCCTTCCCCAAGTCTGGAATGCATGCCACTCTGAAACAGAAATGTTAGGTAAATCTCACTTATAATGTGGGAGTCACATTTATTTCTCCCTTCTGTTGCATTTTGAGATACTTCCATGGAAAGCTACTGACTTTCTGCCACTCCCTCCTATCTCAGAGGAGTGGGGGACAACCAGCTCCATGAGAGCCTTCATCTGCCCTGAATACATAGGTTTAGTAGGAGCAGCCACAAAAGACCCTGAATTGTCAAAGCAACCTTAAGAAGGGTTGAATAGCCAAAGAAACCTTGAAAAAGGAGCCTCAGGAATCAGGCTCCCTGATTTCAGACGACACTACAAAGCTATGGTCATCAAACCAGTATGGTACTGGCATGAAAACGGAAACACAAACCAGTGGAACAGAAGACAGAGCCCTGAACAGATAGCCTTAGTAGTTCATCTGCCCTGAACACATAGCTTTGGTAGGAGCAGCCACAAAAGACCCTGAATCACCAAAGCAACCTTGAGAAAGAAGGGTTGCATCGCTAAAGCAACCTTCAGAAAGGAGCCTCAGGAATGAGGCTCCCCGATCTCAGATGACTCTACAAAACTATGGTCATCAAACAGGTATGGTACTGGCACAAAAACAGACACACAGACCAGTGGAACAAAAGACAGAGCCAAGAAATACAGCCTGGTGCATACGGTCAATTCATGTATGACAAAGGAGGCAAGGGTAGATTGTCACTGAACATCACCAAGTCCATGTGCCCAACACACAACAAGGCCAAACAATACTCAAACATTGGCGCTTGGAACAGAGAAAGGTTTATTACAAGGCCGTGCAAGGAGATGGGTGGCTCATGCCCTATAAACCCCAACGTTACTGAAAGCTTTCATCAAAGCCCTTTTAAAAGCACAAGTTGAGGGAGGGACGTGGTTAGTTGTTACAAACTTCTTGTCAGAGCCTCTGTTCTTGAGGTCAGGTCATGGTCAGATGAGGTGTTCCTATGAATCTCTACCAGACAAATGTTATTCTCTGTCCCGATACGAAAGAGCAATGTCCCAAGGAGCAACTTTCACCCTCCAAGGTCCTGGGCCTGGCTAAGAGGAGGCAGAGCTCAGCCGGTAACTCCCTCAGGGCCAGGTCGCCAGACCCTCCTCATCTGTCATTGCTGAAGGAGCCAGGTGTCCAACCCAAGTGGCCCCTCAGTCTCCTCAGGACTCCCCAAGGGGGAGAGACCAGGTCCCACAGACAGCAACTGAGGCTGACTGCCACTGCTACGGGATCAAAGAGATAGGGACAGGGGAGAGGTTCACTGCTTACCTCAAAGGCTAGTGGAGGGGGGAGGGAGGGGCCTTGGTGAGGGTTCTGGAGCCGTACAGGTCACATCCCCCCGGCCTGTTCTCTGGGGTTCCAGCTAAGGCCAGGTGAGCTGGAGGGCCTCAGGGAGAAGGCCCAGATCCGCCTCTTACCTCACTCTTCCCTCCACTGACCACCACTCCACTGTTGTCTGAATCCCGTCACTAAGCATCCTTTCTGAACAGCTGGTAGCTTGTGGGTGGGGCCCACTGCTGCATTGTCCAGTGGCTGAGCAGGACCACTGTGGCACCGACCAGTGGCTGAGCAGGACCACTAAGGGTCGCTCATTGACAGTTGGTTGCCAGTGGGCTCCACCCACTGTGACACTGACCAATGGCTGAGCAGGACCACTAAGTGTCGCTCATTGAGAGTTGGTTGCCAATGGGCAGGGCCCACTGTGGCACCGACCAATGGCTGAGCAGGACCCATTGCCTGGTAACAAGGTGCAGAGTAATAATGCAGAGCAAAGGCTGCTGTGCTAGGGGCTGAACTCACTGTGTTCTGTTACGGTTCTCCCCTTTTCTTTGATACTCCTCAGTCTTGAGGATAACACCTGAGTATGTTTAAACTTGGCAGAGGAATTTGTGTTTAGGGTGTCTGGGTTTCAACCTCCAACTCCATTTCAGCCTTCCCCAAGCCTTTCAGGGAATGTGGCAACAACCTGTCTAGCTGTTTCCTGTTGAAGTGGGGCATAGTCCTACCTTGACTGGGGAATTGATACCAAGTTATAAATACTCCCAAGTTCCAAGTCCTCATTTCGAGTTTTATATAAGAAAGATTTTGTATAAAGGACTCAAGAGAATGAGCCTGAAAACCAGTCTGGGGAGACGTGTTGTCTGGTAGCCAGACTTGCAGAAGTATAACACACCAAATTAGTTTAGGTCACGAGTAACTTGAGGGGCATGGCTTCTGAATATCTGGAGAACATAGATCCAAATCAGTAATATTCCAGGCAGAGACCTTAACCATTATAATCATATGCACCAGTTGACTCAGTAACCAATCCTTCTGTTATTCTCATCAAAGTGAAAAGGAGCCAGAACTGGGGTAAGAACAACACATGTCACAAAGACCCTGGCAAAATGGTATTTGGTAATGGAGGGCCATGCTCTTTTTTGCTCTAAAGGCATCACCGCTTGCCCTGAGTTGCTTACTTTTTCTCATTTTACCTTCATGCCCCCAAGGGATTGTTCTCAATAGAGCTGTGTTATTTCAAGGGGCAAAGTAAGCAGTCCTTGGTTTTAGGCGTTCATTGTATTTTACGAAAGCCGGGTTTTTCGAAAGCCAGTACTTCATAACTCACTTAATTAAGCAGCTAACAGTTCCTCTTTCACTGTTCATTCTTAAGTACTAGCATATAGCACAGTCAAAATCCCCTCTCCCTTCAAGGGTAAGTGTCAATGTAAGATTGTCTTGTCACTTTGCTGATTCTGATGCAGACAGCCTTAGGTCCATTGTGGCTGCCAGTGAGAGGGAAAATTTGCTTCTCCTACCAGTTTGATAAAAATTTCTTAACCAAATTCAGCGATATATCTGACCTTTGTTTGTTTAAAAGACCTTCCTATGAATTTGCATGAAGATTAAGCAGTTTTGCAAAGCACAGCTTAACTGTCTATTAAAGACTTAAGAGGCAAGGTGGAAGATCTGATCACAATGTGTTGACAAAGAAGCTGAATCAAGTTGCTGTGGTAGAACCAGAATTATGGCTGATAGATTATACCAGGACATACAGTAAACTTTACACATACAGTATAATCTTGGAAGGCTTATCACCCTTTGAAAATACTTCCCATGTAATTCAACATATCAAATGAAACGAATTCAATATTCCTTCTTCAGATGCCTTACTGCTGCTGCTGCTGCTAAGTCACTTCAGTCGTGTCCGACTCTGTGTGACCCCATAGATGGCAGCCCATCAGGCTCCACCATCCCTGGGATTCTCCAGGCAAGAACACTGGAGTGGGTTGCCATTTCCTTCTCCAAAGTATGAAAGGGAAAACTGAAAGCGAAGTCGCTCAGTCGTGTCCGACTCTTAGCGACCCCATGGACTGCAGCCTACCAGGCTCCTCCGTCCATGGGATTTTCCAGGCGAGAGTACTGGAGTGGGGTGCCATTGCCTTCTCCTCAGATGCCTTAAGGGCTCCCTAAACCAATCCATTCTGAAGGAGATCAGCCCTGGGATTTCTTTGGAAGGAATGATGCTAAAGCTGAAACTCCAGTACTTTGGCCACCTCATGCAAAGAGTTGACTCAGTGGAAAAGACTCTCATGCTGGGAGGGATTGAGGGCAGGAGGAGAAGGGGACGACAGAGGATGAGATGGCTGGATAGCATCACTGACTCGATGGACGTGAGTCTGAGTGAACTCCGGGAGTTGGTGATGGACAGGGTGGCCTGGTGTGCTGCGATTCACGGGGTCGCCAAGAGTTGGACACGACTGAGTGACTGAACTGAACTGAACTGAAAGAACCTCAAAGTCAGCTGGATGTCAAAAGATATTTAATTAAAATTTGACATTTGGGAAGTCTGTCAAAAAGTCTCAAAACACTTGGTCAAATAAGGTCATTGGTCACTGTAAGACAATGCAAATATAATCTAAAGGTTACATAAATTATGGCACAAGATCTGGCACTCAATAAGTACTTAATACATGGATGACTGAAGGATAAATGCAGTGAGATTAGTTAATACTGCCATCACCTACATCTTCACTAGCAATCTTGTAAAGTAATTGAGCCCAGATTCCTCCAAGTTTCTCCTCCTGATGTGGATCTTTGCTTACTGGTTGAAGGTTTTGGAGGAAACCTGAAATGCTCATGACTATAGGTTCAAAGGAACCTCCTCTGAAAATACATGTTGGTATTATCTCATCTTGGGAGATTAAATCTCCTTTAAGCAACAGCATTTTTCTCTAGTGCTGGCTGCACGAAAACTTTCCAGCAGTATAAGTTTCTGAAGCAGAGCTTATTCTGGCAACAAAGGAGAAATCCTTAATTGGCAGATCATAGGCAACTATTTTCTGACAAGGAGGCACATGTCAAAACTGTATGTCAGGAGGATACTACTGAGCTATAATGCTGAAGCTGATCTCTTTGGGAAATTTGTCTCAGCCATAGGAATGACTGCCCTTTTAAAGCAAAACAAAAACAGAAACAAAAGCAAAAAAACAGCATGTGGCATCAAGTCTGCAATTCCAAACATTCTATGCTATTAGTCACTGCAAGATTAATTTCCAGCCCAATGCTAGCTTTTTCTATCATAAATTTTATACATGCAGAAAATTTGAAAGAAGAAAGCAAAATCTTTCACCATTCAAAGAGAGTCAGCATTAAAATCTGGAGAATTTCCCTCTTGTCATTTTTCTATGAATATTTTGGCATAATTATGTTTGTGTATTATATGTAAAGAGTTTACATTCTGAGTTTTTCCAATTTAATGTGATAACATAGCAGTACACTGCAGTTCTCCATGTTTGTTTTTTTTTTTTTTTGAAATTATCCACAGATATTAGTGAGATCCATTTACCAAAGTTTAATCTAATCTCAGCCTGACCTTGTATAAAACTCCTTTTTTTACTCAAAACATATATCCTACTTCCCTACTATATACTGATAATTTNTTTTTTTTTTTTTTGCAAATTATCCACAGATATTAGTGAGATCCATTTACCAAAGTTTAATCTAATCTCAGCCTGACCTTGTATAAAACTCCTTTTTTTACTCAAAACATATATCCTACTTCCCTACTATATACTGATAATTTTTTTCCTTTATTCTTAGTAGCTTTAATGACATATTTAGGTTCAAACCCACAACTCTTAAACACCTTAATTTTTATTGAAAACTAAGAGGCAAGTAATTGTGAACTGTTTGTCATACCAGTATTTTCTGACTGGAACCTTATGCTTTAGTTTTCCTCTCCTAAGAAGGCAGAGGTTGGTAAACTTAGATTTGTCCAGCAACCAATGTTCCAATATTTTATCCCATTTGAAGTGTGACCCAGATAGTCAATGAATTCTTGCCATTTAACTTGGATCACTTTCAAGTTTCCAAAATCTGGAGAAAGCTATTTTAGGTAGACTTAATATTTCATCATATCAAGTTATTGATATTTTCTTGCTGACACATTTGCAACAGATATAAGGTCTTATTTGATCTCTAACAAACCTAAGTACAACAGTTGTGTTACATTTAGAAAACCAACAAACTTAACCTAGCTTCAATACCAGATATCAATTCAGTACTGAATATTTCCCAGATCAAGAGGTTTGACATCCATTTTGGTCCATTTTCTAAATATTACGAAGTATTTAATTTGTAAGTGCTGTTAGTTTTGCGTCAGTTAAGTGGTGCTCATTTACAAGTTAACGCAGAAGGATTATTACCCAAAATGGTCCCATTCTGGAGAATGCACCTCAAGGGGCTTCATTCAGCAAACAAATCTGAGTTTCCTATAGCCAGCACACTCACACACAAGACAAATACAAACACACGCAAAGAACAGAAACTAATCCCTGCAGGGCAAAAACAAAAGGGTGAAGTTCAACAATTTCCTCTACTTTTTCAAACAAAGATTCCTCTTATTAAAAACAAACAACGTGAAAATGGAAAGACAGGGAATCATGACCACACGTGTCATAGCAATTCACCTGACAAACACATAGTCAAAAATAACAGTGAGGGAAAGTTAAATTTACTTAGTTAACTTCATGCTTTCTCCTGGAAATATTTTTATTTTCTTAGTGTCAGAATTCTAAAAAAAAAGTATTTCATCAAGCCAACTTTTTTCCAACTGCCTATGCAAAAAGAACCAGTTTTGGAATTTCAGACATTTCCTCTTAACCAATTTTTCCCCTCACCATAGTCTAAAGAAGATAGTGGCTAGGCAGTGTTTAAAAAAAAAAAAATCATCTTTCTCATACCTTAGGGTTGACTTTAGGATGGAACAGAGCTCTGATTATCACAGCAGGTATTATCAAATACCGAACAAACAAATGTAATGCAAAACAAGCTTGAGTGACTTACCCTAGGTGATACCAAATGTGAACCATAGTTCTGGATGTCTGTCTGCTCCAAACAGCCTCCTGCACTGGGGAGTGGGGAGCAGCTGGCGCCTGTCAGGGAGAGTCCCTCTTAGTTACACAGAGCAAAATAAACTTAGGCAGCTCTGCTAGAAACTTGGGAAGTGGCTGCCTCTGGTCAAGTTCAGTCTGCCATGGACAACTGCCGTGGTTGCCATAAATTGAGAAAGAAGGGCAGAGCCTCAGGAATCAGGCTCCATGATTTCAGATGACACTACAAAGCTACCGTCATCAAACAGGTATGGTATTGGCATGAAAACAGCCACACAGACCAGTGGAACAGAAGAGGGAGCCTAGAAACAGAGCCCGCTGTATATGGTCAATTCATCTACGTCATAGGAGGCAAGGGTACATGACCTGGAAAAGATGGCCTGTTCAACAGGTGCTGTTGGAGAAACTGGACAGCTACATGCAAAAGGATCAAACTGGACCATTTTCTTACACAAAAATGGATTAAATGTACGGCCTGAAACCGTAAAACTCCTAGAAGGAAACACAAGCCATAAGCTCTTTGACATTGGGGATGACAGTGATGTTTCTGGATAGAGGCCAAAAGCAAAAGCAATGAATCAAAAGTCCTAAGGATATAATGTACAGGATAGAGAATATAGTCAATCACATTGTAATAACTCTGTATGGTAGCAGGAGGTAACTAGACTTGTCGTGGGGATCACGGAGTAATGTATAAAAACACAGAATTACTAAGTCCTGCACCTGAAATAAATATAATACTGTGTGTCACAATTCAATAAATAAGCTTTAATGGCACTAGTGTGCATATGCTCGTGTGTGTGTGTGTGTGTGTGTGTGTGTGTGTACTTCTCCAGGGGATCTTCCTGACCCAGGGATTGAACCTGTGTCTCCTGCATTGCAGGCAGATTCTTTACTTCTGAGCTACCAAAGAACCCAGTCAAAAAGAGGGTAGGAAAAGAGGAAGGAAGAACAGGGAACAGAAGAGACCATCAGAAAACAAATACATCCCTTCCTCAAGGACTGGCTGATACGCTTCTTCCTTCACCCAAGATTCCCTTAGGGAGAAATGGAAGAACACCAAATGACGACCTGTCTCCAGTCATGATTTTCCATTCTCCAACTGTTTATACTGAGAATACGCTTTCTTGAAATGTTTATTTTTCACAGTTAATGCAGCCTGTGCAAATATAGAAGCTTTCTTTTGTACCATACATGCTCATTAGATCACTGGCCTCTCAAGCATGCAGATAGAAAAAGTACACATGGATGGTGTTCATGAATTTGTAACAATGCTCTGTTTTGATGGTATAGTTCTTAAGATTCAAATGGCTATCTTGGGTCTCTGGAAGGACAACAAGGTGAGCATAGAAGGGCATTGGTGTGGAGGAACAAAGGCTCCAAGTGAAAGGATGGGGGCTGAGGAGTGGGTGTGTGTCAGGTAAGGACAAGGAAGGAGTCTTGGGGGGATTCAGTGGGAAAGAGGATGAAGAGCTTGGATGGGATCATCTCACTATGAAAGTGCCTGTGGACCTGGGTTGATGGGGGGAAGGTGGGGTGGGAGAGGGAGGAGGGCTTTCTTTTCTTCCTCCCTTTGTTGCTTGGGATCAGTTTTTCAGTCACTGTGGTTTTGGGGTCAGCATGTCCATAGTCTCCTAGTGGCCTATCCCAGGCTCATGACCTCCTTCACTTAAACTCTTCCCGGGGCAATGAGCATCCACACCTTTAGGCACTGATTGGTCATCAAGGCACCCTTCCAGCCAATGGTAGCCCTGGGTAGGTGCTCAAATGTCACCAAGTGTTAGTCGCTCAGTTGTGTCTGACTCTTTGCGACCCCATGGACTCTAGTCCACCAGGCTTCTCTGTCCGTGGGATTCTCCAGACAAGAATACTGGAGTGGGTAGCCTTTCCCGTGTCGAGGGGATCTTCCCAACCCAAGGATCGAACCCAGGTCTCCCATATTGCAGGCAGATTCCTTACCAGCTGAGCCACAAGGGATTTGTCAAAGCAGAAGGCTTGGCCAAAGAGAATTGATGAGCAATAAAGCAAAGAAGTATAAAGGCCATGCATCCACGTGCCTATGGGGTAGGTGCATGGCAGATTCATGGGGAGAAATTGCCAAAGATTCCGGAGGCATTTTATAAGCCCTCCAAACCCAATGCCTTGCCTTATTTGTTACTACTGTGCAGGAAAGGGCAACCATGTGGGGAGGGAGTATGATGACCAGGATCTCATTTATGTCACTGGATGTCCTGTGCCCTCTGTACTCCTTGTGGCTGATCCCAGGGCAACACTTTACTTTTTCTTTGCTAAGGAGCCAGTGCCCCAGTGCCCGTGCTCCCAGGGGAGCCAGAGGTGATCACCAGCGTACAGATATACTGGGTGTCAGTGCATTGCTATGTTGAAGAGCATGAGCTTGGAATCCATAGGTGCATAAAGAGCTGATTCCGGATGAAATGTTTAGGAGAAGGGAAAAGGCTTACACTGGGAGTGTGGATTGTGGTAGATGTGGTTCTGGAGCTGGATCTGTTGATTCCCAGACTCGAACTGCATGTCTGGCAGACCCTTCACCCTGCTCGGTGCTTCTGAAGTGCACAGAGTTCTCTCGGGGGTCAAACAGCATCAACTGTACAGACCCAGGACATGAGCAACTCCAAAGTGGATCTAGAAAATGCAAAAAAAAAAAAAAAAAGATAGGAAATTAAGCCACTGAACCAGAGATTGGTTCATCATGCTTCCTTCCCCAAGTGTGGAGTGCATGCCACTCTAAAACAGAAATGTTAGGTAAATCTCACTTATAATGTGGGACTCACGTTTATTTCTCCCTTCTGTTGCAGTTTGAAATACTTCCACGGAAAACTACTGACTTTCTGCTATTCCCTCCTGTCTCAGAGGAGTGGGGATGACCAGCTCCATGAGAGCGTTCATCTGCCTGCACACATATGCTTAGTAGGGGCAGCCACAAAAGACCCCGAATCACCAAAGCAGCCTGAGAAAGAAGGGTATAGCCTCAGGAATCAGGCTCCCTGATTTCAGATGACACTAGAAAGCCATGGTTATCAAACAGGTATGGTACTGGCACAAAAACAGACACACACACACTAGTAGAAAAGAAGAAGGAGCCCAAAATTCAGCCTGGGGCACATTGTCAATTCATCTCTGCCATAGGAGGCAAGGGTATATGACCGGGAAAAGACAGCCTTTTCAGCAGGTGCTGTTGGAGAAACTGGAGAGCTACATGCAAAGGAATCAGACTGGACCCCTTTATCACACCAAAATAAGGCCTGAAACCATTAAACTCTTAGAATGAAACATAGGCCATAAGCTCTTGACACTGGGATTGGAAGTGATGTCTCTGGATTGAGGCCAAAAGAACAAGCGATGAATCAAAACTCCCAAGGATGTAATGTTAGGATAGGGAATACAGTCAATCATATTGTAATAACTCTGTATGGTGGCAAGAGGTAGCTAGACTTGTCGTGGGGATCATGGAGTAATGTATAAAAACACAGAATCACTAAGTAGTGTATCTAAAAAAATATAATACTGTGTGTCAGTTATAATTCAATAAAAGAGATTTACTAGCAGCAGCAGTGTCTGTGTATGTACCAAACACAGGACCCATAGTGTTTGTATGTTTCCTTGTGCTTCTGAACTAATCAAGTGGGATTTCAGAGAATCTGAAATGTGCAGAGAGATATATACAGGAGACCAGACACTGTAGATGCTCACTCTCAATATGGTGGTATATGAGATTCCCACACAGTTCCCTTGCATCCATATACACGCACCTGCACGTGTTAGCTGGGGCTACCTTTCTTCCCTCAAGAGCACACTTGATCACTGTTTCCTGTGAATGCCTCCTTTTCATGCCATTTTGCCGACTCTCTTTACAGCATGNTATGAGATTCCCACACAGTTCCCTTGCATCCATATACACGCACCTGCACGTGTTAGCTGGGGCTACCTTTCTTCCCTCAAGAGCACACTTGATCACTGTTTCCTGTGAATGCCTCCTTTTCATGCCATTTTGCCGACTCTCTTTACAGCATGGATGCTCTGATGTTCAAAACATTTGCTTACATACATTTCAACCATTTAGCGGCGTGCAATGCAGAAGATGCAGTTGTTGTCTCAGTCCCTCTCTTCACACCCAGAAATACACTGTTAGTAGGTCCTCCTTCCCTGTGCACATTGTACAAACATGTATTAACGTTCGCCTACAGATTTTAGCTCATCCATTACCAGTAGCAAATGTTGTGTTCATGACAGGAGCTATCATTTCCCCAATAGAGCCACATGTCTACGACTTTGTTCACACATACTACTCATAGATCTAATATGAAGTAGAAGATGGCCACACAGACATACTTTGGGCATCACCAGCACAAACTTATTCCTGGTCGAGGTTCCGAGTCTTGTGCTCCAGGGAACTCTGTGTTCTGGCTCTCAGAGCACAGGTGTCATGTGACGACTCAGCAAAAGGGAGAAGGAGAAACTGGTGAGTGAGCCACTGCAGTCTCCCTGCATCAGGACCTCTCAGCCCATCACACAAGCTCAGGGCTGGCTGAGTTACCTCAGCCCCAACCAGTGAGCTCCCCNGAGCACAGGTGTCATGTGACGACTCAGCAAAAGGGAGAAGGAGAAACTGGTGAGTGAGCCACTGCAGTCTCCCTGCATCAGGACCTCTCAGCCCATCACACAAACTCAGGGCTGGCTGAGTTACTTCAGCCCCAACCAGTGAGCTCCCCGTACCACAAGGCACACATACACGCACTTACCCACACTTTCTCTCTCTCAGCATGACATTAGAGACCTAAGATACCCGATATGGTTGCATATCATCCATGCTCTCTGCCCCTACACAGGCATGCACATGATTCTGCTTCCAGGGTAGATGTTATTCTCAGCTCCTTCTAGTTTGTGATTTTAAAGGACACTTGGGAAAATCTAAAATGATGCCCACAATCCTAAAATAGCAAAACTATTCAGCACCAGTGAACTAATCACCCAGGAATACTTAATGTAGGCACATCAGTCCAAGGACTCCAGAATTTTTATTCTAGCTACACCTGTGCCATATATTAAAAAGTTCCTAAAAACTGTACGACCTACTTCAGTATTCTCTCATATTTACTTTTGTGTACATTCTTTCAAGAATGAAACACTTTCTTTGAGTGCTTTGAGTGGACAACCACGATGCCAACTGTAGTTCTTTTTTTCTGATTACTACAGCAATGCTCCTTAAGCGGGACCATCAGAAGGGAAGGGTGTTGGGTGAAAATATTACACACTGAATGTCCCTCCCAGCATACGCTTTGGCACATTGCCCAAATACCTTCTATTCCGGTTTGGTACACAGACATGCAGAAGAATTTCTTTTCAGATTTTGCACTAACTGGAGTGCAATACTCTTACAGGTAAGATGGATGATAAATGACAACCAGATAGATAGATTATGACTTGTCAATATGGATCACCTTATGCACAGGAGGAGCTATGTGTTAACAACAGAACTTTGAACTAACCTTTAAAGTAGCCTGAATTTTCAGAAGGCTTGGAAAAATGAAAATGCATCCAATGTTTCAGTTCACAATCAAATCAAACATGTCTGTAAAGACAGAATGCACAGAGGACAACAGNTGCACAGGAGGAGCTATGTGTTAACAACAGAACTTTGAACTAACCTTTAAAGTAGCCTGAATTTTCAGAAGGCTTGGAAAAATGAAAATGCATCCAATGTTTCAGTTCACAATCAAATCAAACATGTCTGTAAAGACAGAATGCACAGAGGACAACAGACTGGAGGCCGTATTAACAGTCATCCTGCTGCCAGAACTTCACGTCAATTCCAAACCATGGAGAGGTAAAGCCCTCAAATGCACGAGCTTCAGGTTCCTAGGTCCCGGTGCACCTCTTGTTCTAGTCCAGTTGTGCCTTAGGTGAGGGACCCAAGAACATGATGGCACAGAGCTTTTATTTCTCCAATCAACAAGCCTGATGCTATACGACTTACCAGAGGACATGAAAGACAGGTAACTGCAGTGGAAAAGTCTAGAGAGGCAAACAGGCATGTCATGACATGGTTCCATCGGAAAGAGAAGAAGAACAAGGATGGAAATATGTGGTGAGGGCAGACATTACTTTTCAAATCACTTTGTAAGTCAGTATGGGGAATCACACATTTACATGTCCACAGGCTCCAAAATCTTAATTTTGTAAAGATGCTGAGGGGCTAGGAAAGGAATAGGAAACATTAGACAACATGAACACACAGAAAGCAAGTGTAGAAAATGGTTCCATACCATTGCATAGAATGCAGCGAGGATACATTTGAAATGTTTGGCATGTCTTCTGAGGTACATTTTTATTCAGAAAAGGAAATATTCACTTTTAAAATGTGTGTGCACCTAGCCACATAAGAGATGTTCAATTGAAGAGAGAGAGGGGATACAGAACATGCATACAGAAGGAGCAAAGAGAAAATTTCACAAATAGAAAATTTCCACTGTGGGGGATAATGTCACCTCAGTGTGCCAAACTCCAAGCATAATACGTTCACACACACACACACACACACACACACACACATACACACATGTGTGTGCCACACACATGAGATATGCAAACACACACACAAGCAGGAACAGTAAAGCTCCTCAGTGTGCCAAACTCCAAGCATAATACATTCACAGACACACACACACACTCATACACACGTGTGTGCACACACACACACATGAGATATGCAAACACACACACAAGCAGTAACAGTAAAGCTTTACGAAACCAAAGCAAAAGGAAAGACCTTAAGAAACAAAGACAGCACAACTCACCTGATTATTAGGCAGGGTCCACTTATTATTTTCATTAGAGGGAGCTTGATAGAATTATCTGGAGTCCAAAAAAGACAAAAAGGGAGAAACAGGACCAGAAGGAGGGCACCCTGGTAGGAAGATTGGGGCACTGGTCTTTCTGGAAAAAACTCTGGAAGATACATCAGCTCCTAGAACCCATGACCTTGGAAGAGGAGGCCTCAGAGCTTGGGCTCAGACTTCTGAGGAAAGGGGCTGTCCAGCTCTGTGAGGTTCCTCAAGGAGGTCAGGGGAAGGGTGCATGAAACTGAGACCCCTCACAGTGAAGTTGGGAAAAACTGATGAGCCTGCACCACAGGGTCAGGATCTGAGAGGGGGCCCTTCTACCCTGTCCTCCCCACCAACACCCCCCTGGGGCTCAGATCACTTAGGAGAGAGTTCCCCAGTTTACTGATGCTGGTTGTTCTGTGGGCAGCCATGGAGACAGCCCTTGAAGTTTGGAGGCGAGCCACATTATGGACCAGTGGCTCCTACTGAAGTCACACGTCCCTATCCCTGTTGTGTGAAAGGGCAGTCGTGGGGGTGATGCTGAGAGGAGCAGGAACAGACAGGAAGGTACAGCCAGTTGTCTTGCTTCCAGACCACCTGTCGCCCCCCCCCCACCCCACACCAACCCTTCTGGCTGACCCTCCCGGGGAGCTAGATGGCAGAGTGAAAATGGGGTTGGCAGAACCCCGTCTCAGCACCACTCAGCAGCACACAGGGCTGGAGATGAGAAGCGTGGACATCCTTTACCTGGAGCCTGATTCTCCTGACAGCACTTCCCTACCCTGATGAAAACTGCAACAATATATCCTGTAAATGCTGCTGCGAAGAACTGACTCATTGGAAGAGACCCTGATGTTGGGAATGATTGAAGGCAGGAAGAGAAGGGGACGGCAGAGGACAAGATGGTTGGATGGCATCACTGACTTGATGGACATGAGTTTGAGCAAGCTCCGGGAGTTGGTGATGGACAGGGAAGCCTGACGTGCTGCAGTCCATGGGGTCGCAAAGAGCCGGACATGACTGAGTGACTGAACTGAATCGACATCCTATAAATGCTCCGTTTTCTCTAGGAACAAAGAAGACACCCCCAAACCATAACATCAGCAGCATCCATTTCTAAACATAACCACGACCAAAAACAAACAAAAACAGCCTACTCCACAGTCTTTTAAGAAGGAGCTTGTGTTCGTGCTTCCATAATACAGGAGCCACTTCACTGCTTTTAATCCAACTTACCTAGCCATAATTAGTGGTGTGCTACACGGAAATCTGACTTTTAGAGAACATATTTCTTGGTTTGCCTGTGCCAGCTATTCAGGCTAGGTAGCTGATGATGTCCTCCCCTGGGTTATGCAAAGTTACCTTAGATCTTTCAATCCTGCTCATCTGTCCCATTTGCTGACTTCAAAATTTCTCCCTCATATCATACACATCAAAACACTTCACTCTCAGTAGGTGTAAATGATGAGCAAACTGAAGATCTTTAAGAGCTCACACAACAGACAACCATTGTGAAGCAAAGGTGTAGGATGAGAAGTGTTTGGGGATGCCTGCTTTCAGGGACTCAGGTGACAATGTCCTCACACAACAGGTGTGACATGACATGGGGCAGGGTATGACAGATTACTGGGGCACCTTAGCACCCCACAAAAGGAGGAACTGCCATGCTCTCTTATAAATCAGGAGGGATCAGAGCTCTTAATATCCAAGTAAAGACCACACCACCGGCACCATGCCCCCCCCCCACCCACACACACACCTCACGTTGAGAGCAGACACCGACTAGTGTCCATGTCTCTACACTTACTCCATCTCTCCAGTCAGTTTTCTTGTGAAATGTTTCTGCCTCCAGGAAAGAGTGACTTACCCTGGTTGTCATGGAAACAAGAATGCCATCACAATGTTCTCTGTGCTGTTAGCTTTCTGTGGAAACCAGAAAGGATTAATACATCAGATGCAGAGTGTTGGTCTCCTTTTTAGACAGTGACCCCACAGATAATCCAATGAATGAATGAATGAATGAACAACCAGACTATTGGACTATTAGAGACAGCATCTTCATGGAATAGGCAGTGAGGGACAGGAATTGTCACCAAATGGGTTATAGAAGGAGTAAAGTGAAGGCACAAGAGCTTCTGTTTCTCTTGAGACACATACTCTTAGGATGCAGGTCCCATTAAGGACCACCTTTCAACCTGCCATGACACACGAGGCCAGGGGTGTTTGTGCAGATGGGATCCAAGGACTTGGGGTCAACTAGAAAAGACCTGCAGAGGGGAAGACGTGTGAGAATGACACACCTGGATGTCAGGGGGAGGTGACTGAGAAACAAGGATGCCCCAAGTCAGCTCTCCTGAGGTGACCCCCAGTTAGAGACAGCCCCAGGACCACCCTGGACCCGGGACCCCAGAGTAAGGCAAAACCATGCTGTTCCACATGCAACTCACAGGAGGAGAGCCAGCCGGACTTTCATATCACTGTGTACCAACCAGATGAAGGCTTTCAACAGCTTCTTAGCATGGAGGAAAGGGAGGGACCTGCCAGGAACTGCCATCTAGCCTGTCTATTTTTGTTGCTGTTCTTCAGTTGCTAAGTCGTGTTTGACTCTTTCCGACCCTGTGGACTGCGGCCTGAAAGGCTTCTCTGTCCTTTGCAATGTCCTGGAGGCTGCTCAAATTCATGCCCCTTGAGTCAGTAGTGCTATCTGACCATTCCATCCTCTTCCACCCTCTCCTCCCTTTGTCTTCATTCTTTGCCAGCATCAGGTGCATGTACATGTGCCTTGTGGTATGGGGAGCTCACTGGTTGGGGCTGAGGTAACTCAGCCAGCCCTGAGCTTGTGTGATGGGCTGAGAGGTCCTGATGCAGGGAGACTGCAGTGGCTCACTCACCAGTTTCTCCTTCTCCCTTTTGCTGAGTCGTCACATGACACCTGTGCTCTGAGAGCCAGAACACAGAGTTCCCTGGAGCACAAGACTCGGAACCTCGACCAGGAATAAGTTTGTGCTGGTGATGCCCAAAGTATGTCTGTGTGGCCATCTTCTACTTCATATTAGATCTATGAGTAGTATGTGTGAACAAAGTCGTAGACATGTGGCTCTATTGGGGAAATGATAGCTCCTGTCATGAACACAACATTTGCTACTGGTAATGGATGAGCTAAAATCTGTAGGCGAACGTTAATACATGTTTGTACAATGTGCACAGGGAAGGAGGACCTACTAACAGTGTATTTCTGGGTGTGAAGAGAGGGACTGAGACAACAACTGCATCTTCTGCATTGCACGCCGCTAAATGGTTGAAATGTATGTAAGCAAATGTTTTGAACATCAGAGCATCCATGCTGTAAAGAGAGTCGGCAAAATGGCATGAAAAGGAGGCATTCACAGGAAACAGTGATCAAGTGTGCTCTTGAGGGAAGAAAGGTAGCCCCAGCTAACACGTGCAGGTGCGTGTATATGGATGCAAGGGAACTGTGTGGGAATCTCATA
>SJYX01006471.1:58474-91766 GCA_006410675.1 Oreotragus oreotragus
GATGATGTGGGGTGGGAGGTGGGAGGGGGGTTCATGTTTGGGAGTTCGTGTAAAAAAATAAATAAATACCAAAAATAAATAAATAAAAAAAATAAAAATACAACTGTGCACTATATGAATGTTTCTCCCTACTGGGTCAGGAGAAGCCCCTCTCCAAATGGTGGAGGCAGGAGGCTCCTTTTTCTCTGGGACTTCAGTTGCTGAAGGAAACCATTTGGCCTTGGTTTGTGTGTAAATTTCCTCAAGAGCTAGCGTTGATCCTTCCTCTAAATTTTGTATGCATCACAGCTTTGTATCTGCCTCCCCTCAACTATGGTGTTTATTTCAAGACTTTGGCCTTCTTAGAAATAACCTCAAAAGAAGAAGATAATTATCTGACCAAATGATGGACCCTTCAGGTTAAAGATCTGTAGTTTCCTTGCACAACATACAGTTAACAGAATCTGGAGTCAGAAGTACTGGATTTAATGTCTTTCAAGCCTTAGCATTTCAGCCTAGTCCTTTTACCTCTGTGACTCAGTCTCTGTAACTGTGTGGAAATGCTCTGTGTATTCCATGCAACTCCAGTGAGGTTCATATATTTCGAAATACAGGACACTGTTCTAAAATGTCCTATTTTCAGTGAAAAAAAATTTAGGCCACAGTTTGAGATTTAAAGGATAGCAGGAAAATAGCCACTGCTTCAGGAAAGACAGACCATGACACCTTTTATAGTTTTGTTTTGTTTGTTTGCAAAGATCATTGCATCATTTGTATGATGCCACATTTGGTGTTTTTGTGTCTGTAAATTTCAACTCACCTTCATTGTAGTGTGTTCTAGACATCGTGTCATCAAGCACCTGATCAGGTTCACAATCTTAGTGACTGAGTAGTAGCTGAAGGAGACGATAAGAAGCCTCCATTGTAATCATCAACATTTGGGCTCAGACATATGATCAGAATGAGAGTGCAGCAGCTTGGACATGTAATCAGAAATACAGCTCCAAAACTCAATGTCAATCCTGAGGATAAGAAGGGAACCTCTGTGACCAAAATTTTAGCAATCTCTGTGTCAGAAGAGAAATCCTTATTAGACATTTGGGGGTTGTTACTGAAGGGTTAGATAAAAATCCAGGACATGAAGGATTTCTGCCTCACTTACTTTGATTACAACAAAAGGGTGACACTTACTTTGAATGCTATAAGTCGTGATACTACCTAAGCACATGCCTTCANCTCAGTCTCTGTAACTGTGTGGAAATGCTCTGTGTATTCCATGCAACTCCAGTGAGGTTCATATATTTCGAAATACAGGACACTGTTCTAAAATGTCCTATTTTCAGTGAAAAAAAATTTAGGCCACAGTTTGAGATTTAAAGGATAGCAGGAAAATAGCCACTGCTTCAGGAAAGACAGACCATGACACCTTTTATAGTTTTGTTTTGTTTGTTTGCAAAGATCATTGCATCATTTGTATGATGCCACATTTGGTGTTTTTGTGTCTGTAAATTTCAACTCACCTTCATTGTAGTGTGTTCTAGACATCGTGTCATCAAGCACCTGATCAGGTTCACAATCTTAGTGACTGAGTAGTAGCTGAAGGAGACGATAAGAAGCCTCCATTGTAATCATCAACATTTGGGCTCAGACATATGATCAGAATGAGAGTGCAGCAGCTTGGACATGTAATCAGAAATACAGCTCCAAAACTCAATGTCAATCCTGAGGATAAGAAGGGAACCTCTGTGACCAAAATTTTAGCAATCTCTGTGTCAGAAGAGAAATCCTTATTAGACATTTGGGGGTTGTTACTGAAGGGTTAGATAAAAATCCAGGACATGAAGGATTTCTGCCTCACTTACTTTGATTACAACAAAAGGGTGACACTTACTTTGAATGCTATAAGTCGTGATACTACCTAAGCACATGCCTTCAGTCAGTTCAGTTCAGTTCATTTCAGTCGCTCAGTCGTGTCCGACTCTTTGCGACCCCATGAATCACAGCACGCCAGGCTTCCCTGTCCATCACCAACTCCCGGAGTTCACTCAGACTCATGTCCATCGAGTCAGTGATGCCATCCAGCCATCTCATCTTCTGTCGTCCCCTTCTCCTCCTGACCCCAATCCCTCCCAGCATCAGAGTCTTTTCCAATGAGTCAACTCCTCACATGAGGTGGCCAAAGTACTGGAGTTTCAGCTTCAGCATCATTCCCTCCAAAGAAATCCCAGGGTTGATCTCCTTCAGAATGGACTGGTTGGATCTCCTTGCAGTCCAAGGGACTTGCAAGAGTCTTCTCCAACACTACAGTTCAAAAGCATCAATTCTTCTGCGCTCAGCTTTCTTCACAGTCCAACTGTCACATCCATACATGACCACAAGAAAAACCATAGCCTTGACTAGATGGACCTTTGTTGGCAAAGTAATGTCTCTGCTTTTAAATATGCTATCTAGGTTTATAGCACTGCAATTCTCCAGTCAAAGGATATGAGAAGAAAGGATTTCCTTGATGTTTGCAAAGCAGGTGTTTAATTACTATGAAACAAAAAAAATATATGTACATTAGTCTACCAACTAGGATTTCAAAACTCAAACTGTGGTTTTTCTGAAATTTGTATTCAGTAAAAGAAATTGGTCTTATCATTTCAAAGGGGGAAAAAATGAATCTTTACATTTGCTTCAGGGCCACGTGTCCTGATATTCTGAGTTAAAATCTCATTGTCACAGAACAGTGGACATGAAATGCTCCCTCTTGTGAAAAATAAAATACCGGCTAAGGCACAGGTGACATGAAAGAAAAGTGCTGATGGAAAAAGAAAAATGATCACCAAGGTGGCTTCCCAAGTAGCTCAGTGGTAAAGAAGCCACCTGCTAATGCAGTAGACCTGGGTTTAATCCCTGGGTTGGGAAGATCCCTTGGAGAAGGAAATGGCAACCCACTCCAGTATTCTTGCCTGGGAAATCCCATGGACAGAAGAAGCCTGGCAGGCTACAGTCCATGGGACACACGCCATTCGAGTCAGAAAAGGATAATCTATACTAGCTTGTTTTTTAAAATCTTGGAAAACCTTAAAGAGGAGGCTGGTATATAGGGCCAGAATTAAAGGGAAAAACACACAGAAACCAGGAGAGAGTCTCTCCTCTCCTCCAAATGGGAATATATTATTTTGAATGGGTCAAGAAGGCAATTTGAGTAACTTGGAAAAAGATGTTTAACTGACTTCTTTCAATACATTTTGAAACAATGCCATATTTATTAAATAACACGTATCCAAATGAAGAGAGTGTTGTGCTATTGTGTGTAAAAAATGCCCAAAACAAAAGAAAAGGCACAGGAATTAATTATACAAGTTTTTAGCTGAATAAAAAATCAGCATTCCACATAGTCAATGAATGTTAAACTTGAAAACAAAGCACTGTAGGCAATTTAGAGACATGAAATATTTTAACTGTAAGTAATTAAGTGTATGTATGTATTGACGAGGGCTTCCCAGGTGGCACTAGTGGTAAAGAAACTGCCTACCAATGCAGGAGACAGAAGAGACACAGGTTCCATCCCTGAGTTGGGAAGATCCCCTGGAGGAGGGCATGGCAACCCACTCCAGTATTCTTGCCTGGAGAATCCCATGGACCGAGGAGCCTGGTGGGCTTCAGTCCATAGGACCGCAAAGACTAGGGTCACAAATGAGACTGAAACGAATTGGCATACATGCATATATTAATGGAACACTTTTGATCAATGCTAAGGCCAGGTGTCATTTAATAATGAACCAGCTCAAATGGTAAAAATCTGCCTGCAATGCTAGAGACCTGGATTCTATCTTTGGGTCGGGAAGATCCCCTGGAGAAGGGCATGGCAACCTATGGCAGTATTCTTGCCTGGAGAATTCCATGGACAGGGGAGCCTGAGGGGCTACCATCCATGGGATTGCAAAGAGTCAGACATGACTCAGTGACTAACACTTTCACACCAATTAAAGTAACATTTTGATATCTCTGGAAATGACATATTCACAAGTCCATGTCTCAGCACTAATATTTATGTATTTCAATAGCTAGGTCTCTTCTCTTAGTGATATTTTAGCAGTTCAGTTAATTCAAAAACAGAAATGTAAGTTGCTTTTAATAATTTTTATAAAGCAATGGGGTAGATTTTTCCTTTGAAATAATTTTTTTTCTTTGGAATTGGGTCTGTAAACTAATGAGTAAATACAAAGGGGGTGCACAGATAGAATGGATCTTATATTCTTTATTTTTTTTCCTTAAGGGAGAACAATGAGCTGGGACATGGGCTTGTGAATATGTCATTTCCACAGAGACATCAAAATGTTACTTTAATTGGTGTGAGAGTGTTAGTCACTCAGTCATGTCTGACTCTTCGCAACCCCATGGATGATAGCCCGCCAGGCTCCTCTTCTTTCTATACTCCTGGGACTGATATAGAACACTCTGATGCTAAACCTAGAATTAAATCACCTTTATTGCTAAAAGTTTATTTGACAATGTTAGGTACAAAACATCAACGTTACTAACGAAAAGATGTGAAAGCTTGACTCTTATAATTTGAGAATTGCTGATTATAATCACAAACTCTTTAGGTTTTATATGGGCTTTAACACATAGGGAGTCTGGCACTAAAAAAATGCTCTAAGATAAACAAGATGTACCCACTTCAACTACAATTTTTAAAATAATGTGGTTGAGTGTGGCTGATGTTGCACTTGTATCATACAACTTGGGTTCAAGCTCTTTCTCCAAAGCCCTCAGAATAACAGGGACAGGAGAAATTTTTAAGCATTTGCAGCTCATTCTGCAGCTGTTTCAGGAAAGGAAAGAAGTATTAAACATCTGTATATTATTTAGGTAATTGTTATATACACTTCATTAAAAAATACCCCAATGCTCACATCAGTTCAGTTCAGTTCAGTCGCTCAGTGGTGTCCGACTCTTTGCGACCCCATGAATCGCGGCACGCCAGGCCTCACTGTTCATCACCATCTCCCAGAGTTCACTCAGACTCATGTCCATCGAGTCCATGATGCCATTCAGCCACCTCATCCTCAGTCGTCCCCTTCTCCTCCTGCCCCCAATCCCTCCCAGCATCAGGGTCTTTTCCAATGAGTCAACTCTTCTCATGAAGTGGCCAAAGTACTGGAGTTTCAGCTTTAGCATCATTCCTTCCAAAGAAATCCCAGGGCCGATCTCCTTCAGAATGGACTGGTTGGATCTCCTTGCAGTCCAAGGGACTTGCAAGACTCTTCTCCAACACCACACTTCAAAAGCATCAGTTCTTCAGTGCTCAGCCTTCTTCACAGTCCAACTCACATCCATACATGACCACAGGAAAAATCATAGACTTGACTAGACGGACCTCAGTCGGCAAAATAGTGTCTCTGCTTTTGAATATGCTATCTAGGTTGGTCATAACTTTTCTTCCAAGGAGTAAGCGTCTTCTAATTTCATGGCTACAGTCACCATCTGCAATGATTTTGGAGCCCCAAAAAATAAAGTCTGACACTGTTTCCACCGTTTCCCCATCTATTTCCCATGAAGGGATGGGACCGGATGCCATGATCTTCGTTTTCTGAATGTTGAGCTTTAAGCCAACTTTTTCGCTCTCCTCTTTCACTTTCATCAAGAGGCTTTTTAGTTCCTCTTCGCTTTCTGCCATCAGTAGTTTGTAAATTTTTAATCACTGAGTAGTATTCCATTGTATGGATGTACTCTAGTTATTGTCTCTTTATCCACTGAAGTCCATTTGCGTTGTTTCCAGTTTGAGGCAGTTATAAATAGAGCTGCTATAAATATTTAAGTACAGATTTTCATATGAAACATTTTAATTTTTCTTGCATACATATGTAGAAATGGCATTGCTGAATCCTGTTAGTGTGTTTTCAACTTTGTAAGAAACTGCCAAGCTGTTGTCCAAAGTGGCTCTACTATTTTGTGTTCCCACTGATGTGAATGGGATGTGAATGTGTAGGAGTTTGTCTGTTCACCTGTTGATAAACATTTAGGTGGCTTTCAGTTTGGGGGTCCTGGAAGTAAAACTGTAATGAATATTCNAATGAAAAGGACATCTTTTTTGGGTGTTAGTTCTAAAAGGTCTTGTAGGTCTTCATAAAACCATTCAACTTCAGCTTCTTCAGCATTACAGAACGTGATCCACTGGAGAAGGGAATGGCAAGCCACTTCAGTATTCTTGCCTTGAGAACCCCATGAACAGTATGAAAAGGCAAAATGATAGGATACCAAAAGAGGAACTCCTCAGGTCATTAGGTGCTACTGGAGATCAGTGGAGAAATAACTCCAGAAAGAATAAAGGGATGGAGCCAAAGCAAAAACAATACCCAGTTGTGCATGTGACTTGTGATAGAAGCAAGATCCGATGCTGTAAAGAACAATATTGCATGCTGCTCCTGCATAGGAACCTGGAATGTCAGGTCCATGAATCAAGGCAAATTGGAAGTGGTCAAACAAGAGATGACAAGGGTGAACGTTGACATTCTAGGAATCAGCGAACTAAAATGAACTGGAATGGGTGAATTTAACTCAGATGACCATTATATCTACTACTCCAGGCAGGAATCCCTCAGAAGAAATGGAGTAGCCATCATGGTCAACAAAAGAGTCCAAAATGTAGTACTTGGATGCAATCTCAAAAACGACAGAATGATCTCTGTTCATCTCCAAGGCAAACCATTCAATATCACAGTTATCCAAGTCTATGCCCCAACCGGTAATGCTGAAGAAGCTGAAGTTGAACGGTTTTATGAAGACCTACAAGACCTTGTAGAACTAACACCCAAAAAAGATGTCCTTTTCATCATAGGGGAGTGGAATGCAAAAGTAGAAAGTCAAGAAACACCTAATGCTCACATAGTACTTGGTATTAAATACACACTACTTACAGCTTCAATGATAATTTTGTCTTGCAGCATGACCATTCCTTGTCTAATTTCACTTTGCTCATTATTTAGAAAATGTTTATGATCCTTCTCTAACTCTTCCATATGCTAAAAGAGAAAGTCTAGTACAGTGAGAAAGCACCACTTTTCATCTCACATTCTAAATGGATACGATTAAAGTTCAAAAGTAGTAACACTTAATAGTCAAAAGATGCTCATTATTTATCCCAAATAAAAAGATTGTAACAAATACATGGAGATCAAAATATTCACTTAATAGATCTTCTAAATGCCAACTTGAGTCAAATTGTATTATTAGAGTGGTACAATCACCTTACCCTTTGCTGAAAACAATAACTTAAGGAACAGTAAAGGTCAAGGGGGAGCAAAAATATAAACACTGATGGTCCCACAGAATGAAATACCACAATTTAAAAACTCTTTAATGAGCTTTCTTTTTTAATATAAATTTATTTATTTTCATTGGAGGCTAATTATTTTTTTTTTTTTCCTCTCACTTTATTTTATTTTTTTTTTTGTATTTATTTTTTTACACGAACTCCCAAACATGAACCCCCCTCCCACCTCNGCTTTCTAAGGCCCACTTGACTTCACATTCCAGGATGTGTGGCTCTAGGTGAGTGATCACACCATCGTGATTATCTGGGTCATGAAGATCTTTTCTGTACAGTTCTTCTGTGTATTCTTGCCACCTCTTCTTAATATCTTCTGCTTCTGTTAGGTCCAGACCATTTCTGTCCTTTATCGAGCCCATCTTTGCATAAAGTGTTCCCTTGGTATCTCTAATTTTCTTGAAGAAATCTCTAGTCTTTCCCATTCTATTGTTTTCCTCTATTTCTTTGCATTGATCACTGAGGAAGGCTTTCTTATCTCTCCTTGCTATTCTTTGGAACTCTACGTCAAATGTGGCTAGGCAATTATTCCTCCATTATCTGTTAAAAAAGACTGGTCTTTCCTCCCACTGAATGGTCTCAGTGTCCTTGTGGAAAATCAATTGGCTGTAACTGTACAGATTATTTCTGGTCTATCAGTTTTACTCCAGTGATTTGTGTCTTTACCTTCATGCCAGCACCGCACTCTCTCGATGGCACTAGCTTGGTTGTAAGATTTGAAGTTGGGAAGTGTGCATCCCTCAATTTTTAAATTTTTTTAAAAGGTTGTTTTGGCTATTTGGCCTTCCTTTCAATGAGTTCCAGGGTTACTGTATCCATTTCTGCAAAACAGACATTTGGAATTCTGGTGGCGAGTGCACTGAATCTGTAGATCGTTTTGGGGGAGTATTGCCTAAGATATGGACTTCCCTGGTGGCTCAGAGGTTAAAGTGTCTGCCTGGAATGCAGGAGACCAGGGTTCGATCCCTGGGTCGGGAAGATCCCCTGGAGAAGGAAATGGCACCCCACTCCAGTACTCTTGCCTGGAGAATCCCATGGAGGGAGGAACCTGGTGGGCTACAGTCCATGGGGTCGCAAAGAATTGGACACGACTGAGCAACTTCACTTCACTGCCTAAGATATTACGCCTTCCAATCTATGAGCAAGGTGTCTTCACGTTTAAGGTCTTTAATATGTTCCAACACTGTTTTCTGGTTTGGTTAAATTTATGCTTAAGTATTTTATTATTTTTGATGCTATTGTAGGAATTATTTACTTGGATTGTCCATGGCTAGTGTATAAGAATACAACTAATTTTTGTATGTCGATGGCATATCCTACAACCTCGCTCAGCTTTCTTTTTTTTAAAATGTAAATGTATTTATTTTAATTGGAGGTTAATAACTTTACAATATTGTATTGGTTTTGCATACATCAGCATGAATCTGCCCGCAGGAGACCAGAATTGAAAGAGACACATGTACCCCAATGTTCATCTCACTCAGCTTTCTATTTGCTCTGACAGACGTTTTTGCGGATTCTTGGGAGTCTCTGTATATAAGATCATGTCCCACATGAATGGAGGTAGTTTTACTTCTTCTTCTGCAGTCTGGATGCCTTTTGTCTTTCTCTGGCGTGACTGCCCTGGCTAGAACCTCTAGGGTGATGTTCAGTGAAGGTGATGCTCTTGCTTCGTTGCTGATCTGAGGGGAAAGCATTCAGTCGTCACCACTGAGAGTCATGATAGCCATGCTTGTCTCAGAGACATCCTTCATCAGGTTCTGTCCCAGCTCGTTAAGTGATTTCATCACGGAAGAGAACTGGATTTTATGGTCATTTAAAAATCTCCTGTATCTCTTTTGTCCATACTGGATAATTTTCGTTGCTCTATCCTCACATTTACTCACGTATTCTCCCATCACGTCCATTCTGCTACTGAGCACATGCAATGAGTTTTTTATTTTGCAATTTTTCCTTCAGCTCTAATGTTTTCATCTAGTTCTTCTTTATATCTTCTATTTTTCTTGTCTAGATTTGTTTTCTTTCTTTTCACTTCAGCAGTGTTCCTCGTTTCTTCTTGAGTTATTTTTTGCAATACTTGCTTTGAAGTTTTAATCAGACACTTATGACATCTTGGAATCTTCATAATCTGTTGGTGGTCTCTTCCTAGGCAAGCTGAAATTTTCCTGGTTCTTCGTATGCCAAGTAATTCTGGGTTGTATGCTGGACGTTTAGAATCCTACATTATGAAACTCTTGGTCTTGCTTAAATCCTGCACAGAATGTTGTAATTTTGTGACAGCAGGCAGTAGGAGCAGCTGGGTCCAGCTCCCAGGAACGCAGCAGCTTTCTGTAGGTCACGGTTTTAACGTTAGTCCTGTTTTCCATCTTTGCGGCAACTCACCCGGTGTATGCACCACCCAGTGGCCAATCCGGGGCCTGAGAGACAGTCAGATAGCTCAGCCGCTCAGTCGGGTCTGGCTCTTTGTGACCCCATGGACTGCAGCACGCCAGGCTTCCCTGTCCATCCTGTAGTATGCTCAAATTCATGTCCATTGAGCCAGCGATGCCATCCAGCCAGCTCATCTTCTGTCATCCCCTTCTCCTCCTGCCCTTAATCTTTCCCAGCATCAGGGTCTTTTCCAGTGAATCAGTTCTTTGCGTCAGGTGGCCAAAGTACTGGAGCTTCAGCTTCAGCATCAGTCCTTCCAATGAATATGCAGGACTGATTCCCTTTAGGATGGACTGGTGGGATCTCCTTGCAGTCCAAGAGACTCTTAAGAGTCTTCTCCAGCACCACAGTTCAAAAGCATCAATTCTTCGGTGCCCAGCCTTCTTTATAGTCCAACTCTCACATCCATACATACTGGAAAAACCATAGCTTTGACTATAAAGATCTTTGTAGTCAAAGTGACAGGTCTGTTTTTGAANCTTGCAGTCCAAGAGACTCTTAAGAGTCTTCTCCAGCACCACAGTTCAAAAGCATCAATTCTTCGGTGCCCAGCCTTCTTTATAGTCCAACTCTCACATCCATACATACTGGAAAAACCATAGCTTTGACTATAAAGATCTTTGTAGTCAAAGTGACAGGTCTGTTTTTGAATATGCTGTCTAAGTTTGTCATAGCTTTCCTTCCAAAGAGCAGGTGTCTTTTAATTTCATAGCTGTGGTCACTGTCCACAGTGATTTTGGAGCCCAAGAGAGTAAAGTCTGTCACTGTTTCCATTGTTTCCTATCCATTAGCCATGAAGTGATGGGACTGGATGCCACGATCTTTGCTTTTTGAGTGTTGAGTTCTGAGCCAGCTTTTTCACTCTCCATCTCAGCCACCTACTGCTTGATGTAGATCAGCTCCACATATGTGCAGTCCAGGGATTGAGCCGGGGGTTCACAAACAGTGTTATGGTCTCAGGATCTAAGTTCCTTCCTCTTTGTGATGTCTCTGAGCTTTCCTGGTTCCCTTAGGTCCCAGGCATGCAGAAACACTTGGAGCTTTCTAATTTCATTGTGAGCCCTTATTTGTAGCTGTCTGCACCTAAAACAACCTCAGCTGTCATGAGAAGTTGATTTGCAATTCCCTGGTCTGGGAAACAGAAGCCCATCAGGTATTCAGACAGAAGGAATTGAATGCAAGGTGCTAGTCACAGGGTTAGAAGGGTTATAGGAGCTGGGGAGAAGGAGGTGATGCCTGGGATCAGAGGCTGGACTGAGCCGCGCGTCCGTGCCTGCAGTGGAGATGCCGTCACAGCCAGCTCTGGTCCACCAAAGAAGTGCTGCCTTGACGTGTACAAACCACTGCTGAGGCTATCGCTGCCATCACCCCAGGTGCCCAGAGACACTGAGTGAAACCAGCACGGCACAGAGTTGCTTCTCCACCTGCCCCTCCCCTCTCCACACCTCCCTCTGCTGGAGCCTGCCTGGAGGCCTCCTGGCTTGGGGAGCTGAGAAATGTCGCCATCACACAGAGCAGGAGTGAGACTGGGAGCAAAATAGCAAGTGCCCAGCACAGTGGTAACATACTACCAAAATACTCCGTTTCCTAGCTTCCACAAGTCTCGGAGCAACAAAGCCGCGTGCCACAGCTGTTGAACCGTGCTCTAGAGCCCAGTTTTGGCAACTGCTGACCCACGTGCCACGACTACTGAAACCCTCACACCCTACAATCTGTGCTCTGCATCAAGAGAAGCCGCCACGATGAGAGGCCTGTGCACCACCGCTAGCGAGTCGCCCCTGCTCTCTGCAGCCAGAGAAAAGCCTGCACAACAGCAAGGACCCAGCACAGACAAAGATAAACCAACTTTAAAAGGGTACAGGCTATTTATCTATATCTTCTTTCCTTCCTTTCCTCTTCTTTTTCCTTTCTGCCTGGAATCAGAATGTGATGGCTGGAGCTCGAGCAATCATTTTGGGCCAGGAGGTGATCTTGAAGATGTAAGTCATTCTCTAAGGATAGCGAAACAAAGGATGGTGCTTGGGTCCCTGATGACCATGGAGAGGCCTACTGCCCCAGATTTTTCTTCCCTCTGGACTTTCATATGGGAGAGATGAAACCTCTCTCTTGTTGAGCTATTGACATGGGTTTCTCTCTTATGCAGCTAAGCAAAATCCTAACTGGTGTCTTGACTTTCATTATCAAGTAAAAAACTGAGACACAATTGCCTTGTCTATAAAATGGGGGCAGCATATGTTCACTTAGTTTTTTTATTGGGAAGACTGCCTTGCTGGTGGCCAGCCATGCTTGGCTCCTGGCTTATGAATGCCAGTTCCTCTGGGAAGGGGAGGGGTGTGCATTCAGGAAAGCTGGCTATTTTCTGCTTGAGGATCAAAATTTGAGACTTTCTGTGTGGCTCTCACAGGGAGAATGTGAATAAATGATTGGGGTTTTGGGGGGCAGCTTGGAGCCTTGTATGGGGCATGGTGCTGTTAAGATATGAAGCCTGTGCCCAGAGTTTAGTGGGGAGCCTCATGTGAGCAGGTGATTGCTTAGCAGTGACAGGACGGGGGTGGGGTGCCTGGGATTGTTGGCCAACATCCTCTAGGTTGAGGAAGGGTCTGTGATTTCCTGGAGGTGAGACCTGAAGAAGGTCAGAGCCAGCCTGAATAGTGGAACCTGGAATGGACTGGCAGAGGGCCTGGCATTTGCAAAGACTTGAAGATAAGAGGGAAAAGTTCCCAAACATGCAAATTAGGGGGTGAGCTCCCTTATAGTGAGTGAGTTCCCCACGCTTGGAGGCATTCAAGTGAAAGCTGATGTCCAAGGAGAAGGGAGTGAGAGGAGTCACAGGTGCTTTGAGGATTCAGCGGTGGCGGGAGGACGGGGCTGCCCTGGATGGGAGGGACTCAGGGGAGCCTCAGGTGGGGCCTCAGTTGTGGCCAGTGGGAAGGAGCCATGCAGAGGAGGTGGGAGGCTGAGGGTCAGGGCTCAGCTGAGAAGTGCCACTCATCAGGTCCACTCCCGGCAGGGCCCAAGCCAGCGGGAAGTGAGGAGAGGCAGACCTCTGGGGGTCTCCACTCCTAGAGGTGGGGTGGTCTCCAGGAAACGCAGAGGATGAGGTCTTTCTGGCCTGCAGGGAGCCGGATCTGTCAAACTGGGGTGCCTTTTACCTCCAGGTGATGTACAGAGAGGTCCGCAAGCGGCCAGTGAAGTCTGGGGCTGCTCATTGGCAAACACGCTGCTGGTGGAGGGGTCCCTGACCCGCAGCCCCTCCAGCTGCACCAGCATTTCTGCTGTTAGTGCCTGCAGGTGGGAGCCACGGTGGGTCTGCTCTCTGCCCCATGCCCAGCCGTGGCCAGCCTGGGGGCAGTGCCTGACCGCAAGTGAGACCCCGATACTCACCAGTAACTCGCCCGAGGCCTCCACTCTCCCCATCGCCCCCAGGGGATCTGCTTTCTGGGACTTGAAAGGGGACGAGTCCCTTCTTCCAGGGTGGTGGTGAAGACTGAATGAGAAGTGCATGTAAGGAAAAGACCCTCAGGCCCCCGTGTCCTGCCCATAAAATGAGGACAGGATCATTTTATGGGCCAAAGCCAAGGGCACGCCGTAACATCCAAAACCGCAGAACTGGGGCCTGGCCCAGATTCGGGGGCAGCTGGGCTGGAGTGAGTCCCAGGGAGCCAGGCCAGCCTGCCACCTCAGCTGTCCAGTGGGGCCAAGCCTCCAGACCAGCTGTTTCCTGCATTAGCCGCCCTTTCCAGGAGGGCCTCCGGCTCTTGAGAAATGGGAGAGGAGGGGTTCTGGGAGCCTTCCAGGCGGTCAATGTGGTCTCAGGGCTGCAGGTGGCCCGCAGTGAGGATCTTGGACCGTGTCCTCCTCAGCCAGGGCCTAGGGCCCAGGTTCCTGCAATTACACTGCCGTCTGACCTCCTGGCCCTGACTCTGCCTGGCCAGGCCAGGTCGGCACTGGAAGCAGCTGCGTGGAGGCAGGGCAGCGGCCAGGGCTGCAGGGCCAGGCTAAAGACGAGCGCTGACCACAAGCCCTGCTGACCGTGCCTGAGTGGCTGAGAACTTGGGCAGGCTCCTCCGGGGGCTGTGATCCCTGCCTAGTGCTCGGGGTGACGATGAGGCTGCATGCGGGAGCGATGGGTAAGGAACGCAGTGTCCTGAGGTGGCCCCAAGATCCCACCTCTGGTGTGCACGCCGAGATCATCAACTCCCTTGGAATGTGGGCCAGGCCCAGATCTGTTGGGATTTCACTCTTGACTTCAAGAAACGGGGTGCACCTAGCTGGGCTTGACTTCATCAAGGCTCCTCTTCCGGAAGAGAGGGCTTCTACAGGAGGGATGTTCTGTGTAACTGGCTCTGGAGGTGGAGGACCAGGGGGGAGAGTGAGCCCTCTGGTCCACAACCCTGTGAGCTCAGAAGAGGACCCAGCATTCCAGGGGGACCACATTCTGGCTGCATGAGAGTCTGAGCCCAGGACCCAGCCAAGCCCTTCGTGGACTTCTCATCACTGACACGGAGATGATGAGGATACGAGCTGTGGTTTTCCCAGTAGTCACGCATGGATGTGGAGTTGGACCACAAAGAAAGCTGAGCGTCAAAGAATTGATGTTTTCAAACTGTGGTGCTGGAGAAGACTCTTGAGAGTCCCTTGGACAATTCCTCCAGTTCCATTCTTCTTTCTCAAGATTGCTTTGGCTATTCAAGGTTTTTTTTGTATTTCCATAAAAATTCTGAAATTATTTGTTCTAGCTCTGTGAAAAATACAGTTGGTAGCTTAATAAGGATTTCTTTGAATCTATAGATAGCTTTGGGTAGTATACTCATTTTTACTATATTGATTCTTCCGATCTGTGAACATGGTATATTTCTCCATCTAAGGAAATGCTAAGGTGACTATCTATCAGATATTTTGAATAATCATCTCTATGTATTAAATTTGGATTGCTTTTAGCCTTAAACATATGTTTGGGGAGTTAGCAAGTCAAATATCCTGGTTTCCAGACACTTTTAAGAATACTGCCTGAAGAGCTGTTTCATGTGTCACCTCAGGGGATTAAATAGTTACATCTCACCACTACAGGAAGAATGGAAGACCTTTGGAGAGATTAAGAATGGACATTAATTTGTTGATTTATTTCAGGAATAGTGTAGTCATGCTAAAGTGAAGGATAATCATGTGTCTTCCAATGGTCTGTGAACTTGGCACAGAACAGATAGAAAATTTTTTTAAGTTAATTTGACAAACAGGGTGAGATTTTTCAAATTACCCACAGATTCACTGCAGGGCGTCTTTTCCTGCACTTTCTTATGTGTTAGTGTAATAGTAGCAGCTTGAGAAAGGTCAGCGAGATGGAGAAAAATGCAAGACAGCTGTTCAGAAACACTGTGAATTGAAGAGCAAACGTAAGCGTAACACATCCCAGCAACATGTGAAATTTGATAATACTGCATTTTCCTATATGGATTTGTTTGTTACCAACACTGATTGTTTTTCCTCAGATGGCCAGGTTACTCTTTTAAGCTCTAAAATTCTGTATTTTTTAGTCATTTTGGGAAATATATGTGTAACTCACATCCCTTTTTTAAGCATAGTGAAATTAAAACAAATTTAACCTTTTCTTGGTGACCCAGAGTCTTCATCATGAATACAAATTACGTGCTCTTCTCAGGGACCTACAGATCTATAGGGCTGCTTGCTTCTTTCACAAAGTGGTCTCAGAACCCTGCACTTGGCAGTCCTGTCTGTTTTTGTTTCTTCAATAGTGTACAGTTGTATTTTTTAAAAAATCATTTATTTATTTTATTTTATTTTTACATCTGTATTTATGTTTTTTTTCATTTCTTACATGATAGTATACAAATTTTATTTTAATAGGAAGATACTTATTTACAATATTGTGATGCTTTTCGCCATACGTCAATATGAATCGGCCATAGGTATCCATTTGTCCCCTCCATCCTGAAACCCCCCTTCCATCTCCTTCCCCACCCTATCCCTCCACGTTGTCACAGAGCACCAGCTTTGGGTGCCCTGCGTCATATATCAAACTCGCAGTGCTTATCTATTTTTACATGTGGTAATATATATGTTTCAGTGCTATTCTCTCAAATCATCCCATCCTCTCCTTGTCCCACTGAGTCCAAAAGTCTGTCCCTTACATCTGTGTCTCCTTTGCTGCCCTGCATGTAGGATCGTCAGTACCATCTTTCTAAATTCCATATATATGTGTTAATATACGGTATGTGTATTTCTCTTTCTTACTTACTTCACTCTGTGTAATAGGCTCTAGGTTCATTTACCTCATTAGAACTGACTAAAACACATTCCTTTTTATAGCTGAGTAATATTCCATTGTGAATATATACCACAACTTCCTTATCCATTCATCTGTTGATAGACATCTAGGTTGCTTCCATGTCCTAGCTATTGTCAATAGTGCTGCAGTGAAACCAGAGTTGAAAAAAGACACATATACCCCAGTGTTCATTGTGGCAGACAGTTCTTGATGCATCAAGTCCCCACCTCTGCTAGCACTGCCACCATCTAACTTGATGTTATCTGCTGCAAGCTGGCAATCATTCTACAATGGCAACAAGCTTGTCTGTATTCCTGTGGGAGAGTAAAATTATTTAGACATCTTTCACCATTTTTTGAGGGGGGAGGGGGTTGTTGGGAGGGAGAAAAGTGCAGTTCCTTTTGAGGTACCCAGTTGTGCATTCAAGAGAATAGGTTGTTGGAAGCTTGGCCTCCAGCTCCCAACAGCTTCTACTGTGTGTAATATACAATAAAATGATTTACAGATTGTAAGAAGCAATTCTAACTACAGTTCAGAAACATTTACTCTATACATTCTAGAGACTGAGGTTGCTGATGTCTCACAGAGGTGGTTTTTAAGCATAGGGGCACCCGGACATCTGTTAAAAATAAAATCAGACCTTTTTAGGCAATTGCTTACCATTGCTACCAATGGAACAATACATTGCTACCAATGGAACAATTAGAAAAGTATTACATTAGTCTAAAAATAAAAGACCTGGCCAATAAACACGGTGACTTAAAGACACAGTGCACTTTTGATGGTGTGAGGTACATATAAGGAAGTAAGCATATTATACACCTGTGAGTTCCCATTCATGTAATTTGATGAAAATCACTGTGTGTTTATTTCAGTAACAAATTTTAACTGTTTTACCTTTTATTTTTAGGACTGACTATTACTTCCCACTAACTGACTCAAATTCAGACAGATAAAGGATAAAGAGACCATTTAATCTGACACCTGATATGGGGATGCATGAGTGTGTGCTCAGTCCCTCATTCGTGTCCGACTGTTTGTGATCCCATGAACCATAGCCCGCCAGGCTCCTCTGTCCATGGGACTTTCCAGGCAAGAATTCTGGAGTGGGTAGTCATTTCGTCCTCCAGGGGACCCTCCTGACCCAGGGATCAAACCCACGTCTCTTACCTCTCCTGCATTGGCAGGTGGGTTCTTTTACCACTAACACCACCTGGAAAGCCCCTGTTGGCTCAGATGGTAAAGAATCTGCCTGCAACGCAGGAGACTTGGGTTTGATCCCTGGGTCTGGAAGATCCTCTTGAGAAGGGCATGGTTACCCACTCCAATATTCTTGCCTGGAGAATTCCATGGACAGATATGGGAATACTGATACCCAAACCACTCAAATTCATGACTGAGTAACCTACTAAGTTTTCTTATACTGGATTCCTTGATACCAGAAAATTGTAATGGGTAAAAAAAGCAGCTAAAGCAATAAATAAATAAAGAACTTACTCTAAGGGGGGAAGTCCATCTCCCTGAATATAACATTAACACATAGCGCAGTCTCACAGTGTCCGACCCTTGCAAGCCCATGGATTGTAGCTCACCAGGCTCCTCTTCCCATGAGATTTCCCAGGCAAGAATACTGGAGTGAGTTACCATTTCCTTCTCCAGGGGATCTTCCCAACTGCACGTGGTATGCAATAGCGCATGCAGTTAGGTGAATCACATAGCCTAAAGGAGTAAGCAGAGCAGATCTATGCTTTCTAAATTTCCACAGAGCCTCATGGTGTTACTCAGAGGTCATGTAGGTTTGGGTCAATCTTATATACACAGTGTTTTATGTCAGTGAAGGAGTAGCAGAAATGAAAGGGATTTACGCTATACATATTTTACTGTGTTGAAGGCCATCAGCCCAGTGATTGCTAGCTAATACATTGTTGCCCAGATCTCTAAAGTGTGTTTCAGTTCAGTTCAGTCACTCAGTTGTGTCCGACTTTTTGGACCCTATGGACTGCAGCATGCCAGGCCTCCCTATCCATCACCAACTCCTGGACCTTGCTCAAATCCTTGTCCATCATGTCAGTGATGCCATCCAACCATCTCATCCTCTGTCCTCCCCTTCTTTTCCTGCCTTCACTCTTTCTCAGACTCAGGGTCTTTTCCAGTGAGTCAGTTCTTCACATCAGGTGGCCAAAGTATTGGAGTTTCAGCTTCAACCTCAGTCCTTCCAATGAATATTCAGGANGTCTGACTCTTTGCGACCCCATGGACTGCAGCACGCCACACTTCCCTGTCCATCTCCAAGTCCCGGAGTTTACTCACACTCACGTGCATCGAGTTGGTGACCCCATCCAACCATCTCATCCTCTGTCGTCCCCTTCTCCTCCTGCCATTCATCTTTCCCAGCATCACGGTCTTTTCCAATGAGTCAGTTCTTCACATCAGGTGGACAAAGTATTGGAGCTTCAGCATCCGTCCTTCCAATGACTATTTAAGGTTGATAGTCCTTTAGGATGGACTGGTCGGATCTCCTTGCAGTCCAAGGGGCCCTCAGGAGTCTTCTCCAACACCACAAAACCACATATGCTGGGAGCTCAATAACTCCTTGTGGAGGAGTGAATGGCTTCTCCTTACATTATCCCAATGGGCAGAGCTCTCCTTCCTCATGTCTTATCTCCCCGGAGTGACCTCCCTGGAATCTGACTCTCCCTGGAGACACCGAGGGGAGAGCAGTTGCTGAAAGTGGCTGGACTGAAGCCTCCCTGTGAACGTACCAATGCCTCTGCTGATCCACGGAGCCTCAGCTGGTCACTCGAGTCTGGAGGAGGCTGTTCCAGCTCCTCCCCTGTGCCCTTGACTGATGCCAGGAGTGGCAGAGCTGCCTGCTCTTCCCAGGAAGTCATCAAGGCTTTTACAGTCTCATTCTGGGTTGTGCAAGTTCTCATCCGGTGAAAACTCCTCTTGGGTTTGAAGGCAGGTTGGCAGGAGGGAAGGGATGAGAGGAGGCTGCTCCTTTTAAGGGGTGGAGGCTGGGCTTGGAGCTGGTTTGATGGCCTCTCTGGGCAGAGGGATGACAAGGACGTTGGGATTGGAGCCAGATGCTGACTCCTAGCACCCCTGGCTTCCAAATATGAGTCCTTGAAACAGACATGGAGCTTACCTGAGACTTCCTTTTCCCAATGGTAAGGTGGGAATCCTAATAGAGGCTGACATGGTGGTGTGCCAGACACTATTCTAAGTCCTTTATGCCAATTTGTTAATTTGCTTGTAATAGCAGCCAGACAGTTCCGTTCAGCTCAATTGCTAAGTTGTGTCTGACTCTTTGCCATCCCATGGACTGCAGCACACCAGGCTTCCTTGTCCACCACCAACTCCCGTAATTTGCTCAAACTCGTGTCCATTGAGTCGGTGACGCCATCCAACCATCTCATCCTCTGTCGTCCCCTTCTCCTCCTGCCTTCAGTCTCTCCCAGCATCAGGGTCTTTTCAAATGAGTCAGTTCTTTGCATCAGGTGGCCAAAGTATTGGAGTTTCAGCTTCAGCATCAGTCCTTCCAATGAAAATTCAGGACTGATTTCCTTTAGGATGGACTGGTTGGATCTCCTTGCAGTACAAGGGACTCTCAAGAGTCTTCTCCAACACCACAGTTCAAAAGCAACAAAGCAGATGCAATTACTAGCTGTCAACACCCGTCACACACCTGAGAAAAGGAAGCCCAGGAGGCCAAGTGACGTGTCGAGGTTAGGAGGTGGGGCGATGGGGCCAGTCTGCCTGCTGCTTCTTTGGCCCCCTGCTTTCTCCCCAGGCCTTACAGCACTGGCACAGGAAGACGCCTCGGGAGGGCGATGCCCCTCCCCACCAGCCATGCTTTGTTCTTCAGAAAAGGCTAGGCTGGCAGAGCCTTTAGGTGAGGATGGGTAAGAGGGGCTGGGGATAGCTGAGATGGAGGTCTGGCTTCTGGCTCCTCACTTGGAGCTGCCACTGCAGAGAAGCTGCCAAGAAGGATCCTGGAGCCAGTGGCCTCCACACACCTTCCCTTATCCTTGCCCTGCTAACTGGCCATTGAAGGGACTGAACACTCCCACAGGGTGACTAGATTCAGAAGCTGACGGGGGTCAGAGGCGATGGGGGGAGAGAAGGATCCCCCTCCCAGGGGCTCCAAGAGCCACAGAAGCAGCTCCAGAAGTGTTTCCAGATCGCAGGACGTGGGCACCACTCCTCCAAGTTGTCACCCCCTCTCTCTGCCTTTCTCTCCCTCCCTTCTCCGTCTCCAAAGGTCTTCCTCTTTACCTTCCCTTCCTCATCTCCTTCCTTCCCTCACTGCTCCTCCAGTCCTGTTTCCACTTTTTGCCACGCTTCTCGAGTCAACAAGCAAGGATGCAGTCTCAGACCCTGAGCTGGGTGGGAGCTGGGGAAGGGGAACATGACCCGGCCAGTGCGTGCTTTCTGTAGCTCCTTCCATGCAACACCCTCTGCCCGGCCTGCACAGACCCCTGTCCCCTCATTCTCCCTAGCTCAGAGCACCTCACAAACACCTCCAGTTTGGTGCCAGCTCAGAGGAGGGTGAGGCGCATGGTGACGGGCATTGGAGGAGGGGCTGACCGGCTGGCTAGCATTTCAGCTGTGCGTGAGTCACCGCGCAGCCTCCCGTGAAGGTGTAACCACGGCAGGGACTCACCTGGTCCAGAGCAGACAGGCGCAGAGCCCCCTCTCACCAACTCCACGAGGGAAGGAGGAAAGACAAAGCAACAACCACGAGACCTCTGTGCCCCCTTGCACCCCGCGCCCTCCCGCCTGGCTTCAGCGCCCCCGGACGGTGCCAGGCGCGGGGATGGCGAGCGCGTTCAGCACCACGGACAGCGCCGCGGGCGTTGGCCAGGGCGGCGGCGTGTGCGCTCTGCCTCCCGGGAGGCGCCCAGCTCCGGAGCGCTGCTAAATCTTGTTTCTTTCACATAAAATTTTTCTAGGCTTTTTTTTTTTTTTTAACCTGACATCATGCTCCACACCTGGAAGAAGCAGGTAAATTCTCCCTCTACAGAAAAGAAAAACAGAACAAAACCTCACAAATTTCTCTGGCAGGGTGCTACTCTGCTTGGACACTCCATCCACATGATGCAATATCATTCGCTAAATTGGCTTTGTGTGTTCCAGAGAAGCGAGTGTCCTATGGGCTGAGTTTTGGGGGTCACATCATGACTAGGCCGCTTGCAGCCGCTCCGAGCGCGCCTCCATATCTTGGGACTCCCTGGGCGCGTCGGCTCCCCCGCCGTGCTTTCTCCGGCTCGCACCGGGTCGATCCCCTGCCGCGCTTGGCGCCTGCGGGATGCCTGGAGACCTGCGAGCACCAAGGGCCGGGGAGAGGCCCTGCTGGCCGGGCTTCTGGCTCCGGCGTGGGCGGCACCGCCGCTGTCCAGCGCGCTGGTGCTGCTCTGCGCCCACAGAAGCACACTGCGTGCGCGCGCGCCTCAGGCGTCTTCCTGCTGAGCCGGTTCCTGGGCCACCGGCTGCCGGCGGCGCTGCACTTGTCCTTCCTGCGGCTCGGCGGGCAACGCGGGCGGTCGCCGGTGGAGGCTGGCGCGTGCCAGGCCGCCGGCATCCTGGACACTTACTTGGCCTTCAAGGCGGCGCTGACCGTGGTGGCACTGAGCGCGGACCAGGGGCCGGCGGTGAGTTTCCCGCTGCCTGGCGCCCTGCGCCCGGCTCCGGCTGCTGGTCTACGCGTGGGGACTGCCGCTGGCCTTAGCGCCCCTCGCGCGCTCTTCCTGCTCATGGCGGGGCTGCTGCGTCCTTGGCTTCCTTGGCCTCCACGCCACCGGCTTCACCCGCTGCTTGCTCGTGGTGCTGTCTGGCCTCCACCAAGGTGCTGCCGGTGGTGTGTGGCCACTTCCCCCGCAGCGACGTCCTCGCCGCGCAGGTGAGGTGCAGAGAGCCGTGCTCCCTTCCTGGTCTGGAGGGCGGCATCCGAACTGCTGTTACCTCCTTGGCAGGTGGCCCAGAGGAGCCTGCGGGTGCCCTCATCGGCTCAGGCGTTGTGGAACCAGGCCTCCCCTGCACGCTGCTCACCAGTTTCCACACTGGCTTGTTTGTACGCTCCATACACCCACACACCTAAAGTCTTCTCAGCACTGAGCCTGTGAAATATGTGTCTGAGGTGGAGAGGAGCTTTTGTGCCAAGTTGTGAGGTCTGTAGAGAGCCGGTGGAGAGGGCGGCGGGGAGGGGGTGCCTTCCTTCTGTCTGGATGTGGGGCCGTCAGGACGCCCCTCCTGGGTGTGGATCTGAACAGGCCCTATTTCTGCTCTGCTGAGCCGGTGCCTTTCCTGACCGGGTACTCGAGTCTGGGGGGGGTGGTCTTGCCGGGTTCCGTCTGCTCACTGCTTAGGATGCCCGCGCCCACTGACTCTCCAGCTGGGGCCGCCTCTGCCTTCCCGCGCACAGAGCCGCCACAGGCCCTGCCGCAGGGCCGCCCCCCAACCCCACGCCCCCGACAGTCCAGGAGGCTCCTCCTCACCAAGGGGTCATTCTGCTCCTCCCTCAGGGATCTTGACCTTGGTTCCCTCTGGGCGGAAGGAAGAGTAGGGTGGGAGGGAGGCGGGGAGGGGCTTAGAGGGGGAAGAGGGGAACAACGATCTGCCCGTCCTTTCTGCCCCCACCCCCACCCCAGGCCTCCATTACTCCCATTACTGGGTTACGAAAGAAACCCAGCTCTCTGTCAGGCTTTTCTCTCTAGTCCTGTCTCCGACCGTGTGTGTGTGTGTGTGTGTGTGTGTGTGTGTGTGAGCTGCCTCCATGAGCAGATGTGGGGCCTCCAGGGAAAGGGGCTTCCTAGGTGCTAGGAAGGTGAGCGTCACCCGCTTTGCCCCATATGTCGTGGGTCTAGGCCAGGTTGGGCCCTGGCTATCAAGCCCCTGACCTGGGAGTTTCTAGGGGGAGGGGGAGGGGACCCTCTGGCTCACCAGCCTCTGAGGTCTTCCAGATGGGCCCTGAAGGGAAGCCAAAATCCACAGCCCCCTTCTCCACACCTGAGGCACCAGCTCCTCTCAGCTCTTGACGCAGGCACTGGGGCTGGGATGTCACCAGTCTCCATCCAGGGAGACTGACCCGGGTACAGGCAGGTACGGAGTCTGTCTGAGGAGGCACATGGCTCTTTCTCATGTTAAGAAGTTTTCAAACTCAGTTAGGCAAACTGGGAGCCACCCCAGCCTGAGACTCAGCATGCCTTGGTCATAGGTTTTGGGGAACAGGGGTGGATGGTTGGGCTGGGACCTCAAGACTCTTCCGGTTGGGTGAGTGGTCTCTTTGCTCCTCCTCGCAGACCTTCCCCTGGAGACCCTGGCCTGAAGCTTGTAGGAGACTGGGGAAGAGATGTGTCTGGGGCCAGCTGGGGGCCACAGTCACAGTCTCGTGGTGAGGGCCATGTGGGTCTGTGCTCTTGGGCTTCTTACTCTGAGGCCAGGCCCCTGGTGTGGCCAGACTCACCGGGTGGTCCTCACGGCCCCCTGGGAGGAGACGATGGTCCTCAGCCTCACGGGGCTGGGTCCCCCATGGGCCAGGTTGATGCCCCAGGGGAGACAGCAGGTCAGGATGTGGGTCCCAGCTCCGGGCTTTATTCACACGCGGTTCTCCTGGGATCTCCTGCAAGATCAGTCCGTCCATCCAGGCTGACCGTCTCCTCAGGCCGTTCTGTTTGCAAGGCGTTGTTGGAGGAGGTAGATATTCTCCACAAGCCGGGGGTGGGGGGCGTGGAGCTGCTGTGCCAGGCAGTGGGCTCTCTCCTCCCTGTCAAGCTCCCGGTGAGAGTCCGTGCTCAGGGCTGAGTCTTGGGGCTGTTGGCTCAGGGATGTGGCGTGGGTTTCTCCTGGACCCCGGGCACTGTGCTTCCTCACAGGGAACCTGGCGAGGAGTCTAGTCTGAGGAGACTGCATGGGAGCCTTTGTGGATGAAGGAAGGCTTCTCTGGGGGTTAGTGGTTTATCTGACCCAGCATCATCTCTGTGCACGCACACATGTGCACGTGTGCGTGTGTGTGCATGTGTGTGTGTGTGTGGGGGGGGGCTTCCCTGGTAGCTCAGCTGGTAAAGAATCTGCCTGCAGAGTAGGAGGCCCTATTGGATCCCTAGGTCAGGAAGGTCCCCTGGCGGAGGGCATGGCAACCCACCCCCGTGTTCTCGGGCTTCCCTGGTGGCTCGGGCAGTAAAGAATCCGCCTCCAATGTGGGAAACCTGGGCTCGACCCCTGGGTTGGGAAGATCCTCTGGAGGAGGGCACAGCAACCCACTCCAGGATTCTTGCCTGGAGAATCCCCACGGACAAGAGGAGACTGGCGGGCTACAGCCCGTGGGGTCACAAAGAGTCGGACAGGACTGAGCGACTAACGCAGGTGCTTGAGTCTCAGCTGGAGGCGGTGACTCTTTCCAGGCACCACGCTGTGTTGCTCCCAGACTCAGTCCCCCGAGGCCACTCCCCGGACACCCGTGCTGCCACTCACCCAGCAACTGTCTGGTCTGCCATTTGTCCTCGTCTGTGGTTCTAGAAGCTTCCAAATCTCTAAGCGTGCGTGTCTGAAGGCGGTCACCACTGCCACACCGCCCACCCCGCGGCCCGGCAGGCCAGCAGAGCTCATGTTCTTGGTCAACATCAGTTCTTAAACTTTGCCATCGTTGGTGCCCACTGCGACATCCTGGGCAAGTGCCCGAGTTCTGAGGTGGCTGACCCCCTCTGTGGACCTCCTGCTCTGCCTGCAGTCCCCCTAGGTCCTGGCTGCATACCCAATGGGCTGCTGTGGAGGAGACCCCCGCGCCCAGCGTCCACCCACAGCAGCTCTCTGGACGCAGACTGAGGGCCCGGCAGGCCTCTGTGGAGCCCAGCAGACAAGACTCAGGTCCTGCTGCAGGAACACTGCTTGGGGCCCAAAACGGCGGTTCGGCTTGGGGCGGAGGTGGTGGGGGGCAGCAGCTGCGGAATGGAGGCGATGATGCGGGCAGGGCAGCCCCGGGGCAGTGACTTGCCCTCTCTGAGCCTCAGTTTCCCCGCCTCCTTTCAGAGGCTGTCGTGATGCTTTCAAGATGGTGGGTCAGCAGGCAGCCTGTTTACCCAGTGCGCAGCGGGCCTCCTGTAAAGTGAGAGCTGCCGTTACGGGTAAGGTGACACCCCTGCTCCAGCCCAGGCGAGCTGCCTGCTGTTTCCAGCCTGGTTCTTAACATCGCCCAGGGGCAGGAGCTAATTCCATGGAGTCTAGTTTGGGGGCCCACGCCTCACGCCATGCTCCAGCGCGGGCAGGGGTGGGGTCCCCTGGGAAGTCTTGTCATCAGCTCCCTGTGCTCCCGTCCTGTTCCTCGTGACGCGTGGGGGCTGGACTCACTGGTCACACCTGCATCCTGTCTGCCTCCTTTGGGGTCTGTTTCCTACAAAGGGTCAGCATCTTGACTGGCGGTCATTTCAGTCGTGTCTGACTCTTTGCGACCCCACAGACTATAGGCCCCCCAGGCTCCTCCGTCCATGCGATTCTCCAGCCAAGAATCCTGGAGTGGGTTGCCATTTCCTTCTCCAGGCTTGACTGGGGAAGGACGTAAAAAAAATTCTGGGTCCCAGTCTTTTCTGATGAGGATATAAGAGCATGTGGGCCCCATCCCCACCTCTCAAGGCCCCTGTTTCGGTGATGGTCGCGAGGTGATCAGGAGAGTTAGGGCAGTGGGTCGAGTGCAGGCATCCAGGACAGCAGTGTGGGGGAGACGACGCGGGTTGCTGAGGCCTCCCTTCCCGACTGCAGCCCCACGGCTCAGCCCCGAAGCCCAGCGAGGGTGGGACTTTGAGTGGCGGCCTTGTCCTCGGCCCAGTGGTCCAGGGGGCCATCCCCGGTGAAACCACCCACTGTGTCCTTGCTTCCAGCTGGGCCCAGGGCATGGTGTCCAGGAGCTGAGTGCCCATCTGTCACGGTTCACGGTGCCAGGAGAGAAGGGTGCTCAGATGGAAGCAGGTCCTCGGAGGCCGCGGTTCTGCCAGGCGAGTGAGCGAATCAGTGAAAGGAAGGGCTGGAGTGCCTCCTCAGCCCTGTGCACCGCTGCTGCTTTCCTCCCGGCCCCACGCCTCCCCTGCAGAAACAGGGGTGGGCGGTGTGATTGAGGGCGGCGGTTTGCCTCATCCACGATCCCTGCACAGCCTGCAGCGCTGGCCAGGGAGAGGCGTTCATCCCTCCCTCACGCACACACGACAGTCAGCACTCGGCCGCTTCAGGCGGTTAGTGAGAGTTGAGAGCCGGTTAGTTAGCTGCAGTTCGTTTCCAACTCACTGGGTGTCCTTGGCGGCTGGCTTCTCCAGCACCTCCCCACAGCAGGATAGATTTAAGTGCTTTGTAAATTATAAGATGAAATTCAAATAAAGCAAATTATTTGAGGGAATAATAGCTATATATAGGGAGGGCCAGGGAGCAGTTAAAAAATATACCACCCAGGAGGTTCAATGAAAGCCATAATAATTCCAGCCCTGGGCTGGGTTGGGGGGTGTGTGGCTGCAGGTGTGAGAGGTGGTCACCGCTGGTCACAGCCCTGGTTCACAGTAGGCGCATTGACCTAGAGTCCCTTGGGGGCCCCCTGGGGAACCCCCAATGCTTGCAAAGGAGAGCGTGGTTCCCTTGTCTGTGACTTCACGGCCAGGCTGTGAACCTACAGGTTAAACCCTCCCTTCTTCCTGGGAACTTCTCTGGGGTGGGAGAAACATGCCAGCTGGTGGGGCTTGGACCCCGTGCCACTTGGGCACAGTCCTGCCAGGTTACAATCTGCTCTTACAGCCTTAAATCCATTTGAGGACACGTGTGCATCGTGTCCCGTGGAAACTGCCGCCGCTGGAAAGAGGCAGCACTTACTGGAGCGGCCGGGTCCCCCGCTCCATCTTCTGCCTTCCCCGGAGTCCCCGAGGAGTTGTCTGGAAGGTCGCTCAGGCACAGGCCCCTCCCGGAGGAGTGCTGTTAGCCGTGTCTGTGCCTGGCACTCTAGAACGTTCGCTCTGTCAGCTGATGTGGCTTACTCACTGTTTTGTCCTTCATCCCAGGCTTGTGGTCTTTTTTTTTTTTTTAAGATCCTTTCCATGTGCACTTAAACGTATTGCAAAACAGCGTCCTTTCCCAAGAACGTTGTGAACCAATAAACACTTGATTCAAAGGGTCTCTCACTTCTCTGGGAAGGAGAAGATGCTGCCTTTGCCGTAGATTGAAGCCAGCTGTCCATGAGCTAGAGCACAGGTCCCCGGCTGGGCCTCCGGGATGACCCCGAGCAGACCCTGCGCCTCGTGTTCGGGGAGGGGCACTCAGTTCTCCGATGTCCGGAGGACCTGAGAGCCACAGGGCAGGAACCATGCGCCCCTGCACAGGGGGAGGCTGCCGGCTTCCCCCCCAGAAACTCCAGGGAGAGGCTTGCATGGGAGTGGGGTTGTTTCTCCGGGCCCCATAGGGGTGGCCCCAAGCCTGTATTTGGAGAGCCCTCTTGCTTGAATTAAACATGGTAAGTTTCACTGCTGTCCCAGACACAGCATGGGGAGGGGCTGCTGGTCGAGTGGGGTCATGGTGGTTCCCCTAGACCTTAATGCTTCAGCCGGGCACTGAAAGAGGGGGCGCTCAGGAAAGCATCTCCGGACTGACCAGGGAGCGGCCCCCAGTCACCCGTAGGCTCCTGGCCACTGGATCAACCCTGCCTGGTCACCGAGAGCCCCTTGCTGGGGTCAGTGGAGAGTCGGTGAAGCGGCAGGTGAGGAACGGCTCACTGCCATCGAGAACAGAGGCTCCGTTCTTTCCCAAGGCCCTGTGCGGCTTCTCACCGCACAGCGTCTTATTCCACAGCCAGCCACTTCAGCCGGTCCCGTGGCTTGGTCAGCCCGGCCCTTGCAGATTCAGGCCCCGTGGCCTCCTCTGGTGCACCTGTCCCATTCTGAATCACGGGTCTCCCGCCTCTGGCCCACTGTCCAGTGTGCTGGCTTGGCTGGCTGGGGTTCAGTGGGTGGGGAGAATTTGGCCCTTGGAAAGGGTTAACCTTGCCTCTGACTTGTCCCCAGTGCTCCATCTGGTGGGTCAGACTGTCTTGGTTAAAAAGATTTTGCAAGTGGCTGTTCCTTCCAGCTTCACTGGGGAGGAAAGAGGGTGATCCTGGAGGGGATTACCAAATTCTTCTCCCTGGGTCTTTAAAAACAACAGCTAGCACTGGTCTTTCTCCTCCAGTCTGAAATGCTTCTGGTTTAAAGCTGTGTAGGACCAACCGGAAAAGAAGGCTGTAACCGGAGGCGTGAAGCTCGGGGCCCAGGCCTAGACGTGAGCCCGCCTGCAGGAGGGGAATGAAGTGGTGGGACCAGATGCCATGATCTTCATTTTTTGAATGTTGAGTTTTAAGCCAGCTTTTTCACTGTCCACTTTCACTTTGATCAAGAGGCTCTTCAGTTCCTCTTCGTTTTCTGCCGTAAGGGTGGTGTCATCTGCGTGTCTGAGGTGATTGATATTTCTCCTGGCAATCTTGATTCCAGCTTGTGTTTCGTCCAGCCTGGCATTTCGTATAATGTACTGTTCATCCAAGTTAAATAAGTAGGGTGGCAGTATACAGCCTTGACTGTATACTGGTTCCTTTCCCAATTTGGAACCAGTCCATTGTTCCATGTTCGATTCTGTTGCTTCTTGACCTGTATACAGATTTCTCAGGAGGCAGGTAAGGTGGTCTGGTATTCCCATATCTTGAAGAATTTTCCACTCTTTTTTGTAATCCACACAGTCAAAGGCTTTGGCGTAATCAACAAAGTAGAAGTAGACGTTTTTCTGGAGCTCTTGCTTTTTCTGTGATCCAACGGGTGTTGCCAATTTGATCTCTGGTTCTATAAAAATGTCCAAATCAGTGATTAGCAGGAATTTAGCTCTGCCCTGGAGTGTTGCCCACACATCACCCCTCCCCTCTCTGTCTCTGTCTCTCTGTTTTTTGCATTCTGACTTCAAGTGTCTGAAATGTAAAATTCTAGAAGGCAACCTTTTATCCATGTGAGTCAGGATCCTCTTAGCACTGCTCCTCCAAAACAAATAAAGAGACAAATTAAGTGTTGATTCTCACTAAATCCAGAACCATCTGTGTGCATTAAAACAGCTTTATTCTTGCTTATTTGTAGAGCAGAAAATGGTGGTATTCTCTATGCCATATGATTACTGAGAGTGTCAGATGAAACACTGAGGGTGAAATGTGTAGGCACAAATTATGTGCAGAATAAATGTTAGTTGTTAGTGACCCATCACCTCATTAATCGTCTGAACGCCATGAACACCTAACTAGGAGACTGTCATCCAGCTATGTGAATAAAATATGTGGTACCCAACCAATTTGGGTTAATTTTCCCACCAGCTTTCTTGTTATGTAAAGGTTGAGTTCATGACCTTGGCCTCCTATGGACCCACTTTTTTTCTTTTTTAAAAATTATTGTTTTATTGAAGGATAATTGCTTTACAGAATTTTGTTTTCTGTCAAACCTCAACATGAATCAGCCATAGGTATACATATATCCCCTCTTTTTTGAAACTCCCTCCCATCTCCTTCCCCATCACACCCCTCTAGGTTGATACAGAGCTCCTGTTTGAGTTTCCTGAGCCATANTGCTTTACAGAATTTTGTTTTCTGTCAAACCTCAACATGAATCAGCCATAGGTATACATATATCCCCTCTTTTTTGAAACTCCCTCCCATCTCCTTCCCCATCACACCCCTCTAGGTTGATACAGAGCTCCTGTTTGAGTTTCCTGAGCCATACAGCAAATTCGCTTTGGATTTTACATATGGTAATGTAAGTTTCCATGTTACTATTTCTATACATCACACCCTCTCTTCCACCCTCCCCATGTCCATAAGTCTATTCTCTATGTCTGTTTCTCCATTGTTTCCCTGTAAATAAATTCTTCAGTACCATTTTTCTGGATTCTGTATATATGCATAAAAATACGATATTTATCTTTCTCTTTCTGACTTACTTCACCCTGTATAATAAGTTCTAGGTTCATCCACCTCATTAGAACTGACTCATATGTGTTCCTTTTTATGGCAGAGTAATATTCCATTGTGTATATGTACCATGACTTCTTTATCCATTCATCTGAGGATTCTGTATATATGCATAAAAATACGATATTTATCTTTCTCTTTCTGACTTACTTCACCCTGTATAATAAGTTCTAGGTTCATCCACCTCATTAGAACTGACTCATATGTGTTCCTTTTTATGGCAGAGTAATATTCCATTGTGTATATGTACCATGACTTCTTTATCCATTCATCTGTTGATGGACATCTAGGTTGCTTCCATGTTCTAGCTAATGCAAAAAGTGCTGCAATGAACAATGGGATACATGTGTCTTTTTCAAGTTTTGTTTCCTCAGGGTATATGCCTAGGAGTGGGGTTGATGGATCATATGGTGGTTTTATTCCTAGTTTTTAAAAGAATATCCATAACATCTCCCATAGTGGCAGTATCAACTTACATTCCCACCAACAGTGCAAGAGCGTTTCCTTTTCTCCACACCCTCTCCAGCATTTATTCTTTGTAGACGTTTTGATGATGGCCATTCTGACCAGTGTGAAGTGACATCTCATTGTATTTTTGATTTTCATTTCTCTAATAATGAGCGATGTTGCACATCTCTTCATGTGTTTGTTAGCCATCTGCATGACTTCTTTGGAGAAATGTCTGTTTACATCTTTTTCCCACTTTTTGATTAGGTTGTTTGTTTTTCTGGTACTGAGTTGTATGACCTGCTTGTATATTTTGGAAATTAATCCTTTGGCAGTTGTTTCATGTGCTATTATTTTCTCCCACTCTGAGGGTTGTCATTTCACCTTGTTTAGTGTTTCCTTTGCTGTGGAAAAGCTTTTAAGTTTAATCAGGCCCCACTTGTTTACTTTTGTTTTCCTTTCCATTACTCTAAGTGGCCGAGATGAGCTACCCCACGCCCGAGGTCAGGGGCGGCAGCCGAGGAGCTACCCCACGCACGAGGTCAGGGGAGGCACCCAAGAGGGGCAACACCACATCCAAGGAGTGGCGGCGGGTGCAAGAGGGCCGAGAGGAGCTACTCCACGTTCAAGGTCAGGAGGGGCGGCCATGAGGAGATACCCCTCGTCCAAGGTAAGAGAAACCCAAGTAAGATGGTAGGTGTTGCGAGAGGGCATCATAGGGAAGACACACTGAAACCATAATCACAGAAAACTAGCCAATCTAATCACACAGACAACAGCTTTGTCTAACTCAGTGAAACTAAGCCATGCCATGTGGGGCCACCCAAGATGGGTGGGTCATGGTGGAGAAGTCTGACAGAATGTGGTCCACTGGAGAAGGGAATGGCAAACCACTTCAGTATTCTTGCCTTGAGAACCCCATGAACAGTATGAAAAGGCAAAATGACAGGATACTAAAAGAGGAACTCCCCGGGTCAGTAGGTGCCCAGTATGCTACAGGAGATCAGTGGAGACATAACTCCAAAAAGAATGAAGGGATGGAGCCAAAGCAAAAACAGTACCCAGTTGTGCATGTGACTTGTGATAGAAACAAAGTCCAATGCTGTAAAGAGCAATACTGCATAGGAACCTGGAATGTCAGGTCCATGAATCAAGGCAAATTGGAAGTGGTCAAACAGGAGATGACAAGAGTGAACGTCCACATTCTAGGAATCAGCAAACTAAAATGGACTGGAATGGGTGAATTTAACTCAGATGACCATTATATCTACTACTGCGGGCAGGAATCCCTTAGAAGAAATGGAGTAGCCATCATGGTCAACAAAAGAGTCTGAAATGCAGTACTTGGATGCAACCTCAAAAATGACAGAATGATCTCTGTTCATTTCCAAGGCAAACCCTTCAATATCATCATAATCCAAGCCTATGCCCCAACCAGTAACACTGAAGAACCTGAAGTTGAACGGTTCTATGAAGACCTACAAGACCTTCTAGAACTAACACTCAAAAAAGATGTCCTTTTCATGATATGGGACTGGAATGCAAAAGTAGGAAGTCAAGAAACACCTGGAGTAACAGGCAAATTTGGCCTTGGAGTACAGAATGAAGCAGGGCAAAGGCTAATAGAGTTTTCCCAAGAGAACGCACTGGTCATAGTAAACATCCTCTTCCAACAACACAAGAGAAGACTCTACACATGGACATCACCAGATGGTCAATATCGAAATCAGATTGATTATATTCTTTGCATCCAAAGATGGAGAAGCACTATACAGTCAGCAGAAACAAGAGCGGGAGCTGACTGTGGCTCAGATCATGAACCCCTTATTACCAAATTCAGGCAAATTGAAGAAAGTAGGGAAAACCGCTAGACCATTCAGGTATGACCTAAATCAAATCCCTTATGATTATACGGTGGAAGTGAGAAACAGATTTAAGGGCCTAGATCTGATAGACAGAGTTCCTGATGAACTATGGATGGAGGTTTGTGACATTGTACAGGAGAGAGGGATCAAGACCATACCCATGGAAAAGAAATGCAAAAAAGCAAAATGGGTGTCTGGGGAGGCCTTACAAATAGCTGTGAAAAGAAGAGAAGTGAAAAGCAAAGGAGAAAAGGAAAGATAAGCATCTGAATGCAGAGTTCCAAAGAATAGCAAGGAGAGATAAGAAAGCCTTCCTCAGTGATCAATGCAAAGAAATAGAGGAAAACAACAGAATGGGAAAGACTAGAGATCTCTTCAAGAAAACTAGAGATACCAAGGGAACATTTCATGCAAAGATGGGCTCAATAAAGGACAGAAATGGGAACATTTCGTGCAAAGATGGGCTCAATAAAGGACAGAAATGGTATGGACCTAACAGAAGCAGAAGACATTAAGAAGAGGTGGCACGAATACACAGAAGAACTGTACAAAAAAGATCTTCACGACCCAGATAATCATGATGGTGTGATCACTCACTCAGAGCTGGAATCAAGATTGCCAGGAGAAATATCAATAACCTCAGATATGCAGATGACACCACCCTTGTGGCAGAAAGTGAAGAGAAACTAAAAAGCCTCTTGATGAAAGTGTAAGAGGAGAGTGAAAAAGTTGGCTTAAAGCTCAACATTCAGAAAACGAAGACCATGGCATCCGGTCCCAACCCTTCATGGGAAATAGATGGGGAAACAGTGGAAACAGTGTCAGACTTTATTTTTTGGGGCTCCAAAATCACTGCAGATGGTGACTGCAGCCATGAAATTAAAAGACGCTTACTCCTTGGAAGAAAAGTTATGACCAACCTAGACAGCATATTGAAAAGCAGAGACATTACTTTGCTGACTAAGGTCCAT
>SJYX01006471.1:91874-114119 GCA_006410675.1 Oreotragus oreotragus
TGCCCGCCAGTTTACCTTCTTAGTTTCTCCTCACTTAGCCAGGAATCTGAGTTACAAACCCAGGAGAATTTCAGAGGACTTGGGGAAATTCAAATATTATATTTATAGGTAGCTTGCAGACTGTAAACTAACCTATAAACATGCCTTAAGATGTGTATAAGAGACAGCCAGGAGACCCAACCAGTCCATTCTGAAGGAGATCAGCCCTGGGATTTCTTTGGAAGGAATGATGCTAAAGCTGAAACTCCAGTACTTTGGCCACCTCATGCGAAGAGTTGACTCAGTGGAAAAGACTCTGATGCTGGGAGGAATTGGGGGCAGGAGGAGAAGGGGACGACCGAGGATGAGATGGCTGGATGGCATCACTGACTCGATGGACGTGAGTCTGGGTGAACTCCAGGAGTTGGTGATGGACAGGGAGGCCTGGCATGCTGCGATTCATGGGGTCACAAAGAGTCGGACCCGACTGAGTGACTGAACTGAACTGAACTGATGGAGGCGTTTGATGAGCTCCTGTCGATTAATGTTCCCTGGAGTCAGGAGTTCTCTGGTGTTCTCAGGATTTGGACTTAAGCCTCCTGCTTCTGGTTTTCAGTCTTATTTTTACAGTAGCCTCAAGACTTCTCCATCTATACAGCACCGTTGATAAAACATCTAAGTTAAAGATGAAAAGTTTCTCCACAGTAAGGGACACCCAGAGAAGTTCACAGAGTTACATGGAGAAGAGAAGAGGGAAGAGGGTGTTAGAGGTGACCCGAATGAGATGAGGTGGAATCAAAAGAAGAGAGAGCAAGCTAGCCAGTAATCACTTCCTTATGTGCGCTCCACAGTCTGGACTGCTCGGAGATGTTCACGGAGTTATACAGAGAAGAGAAGAGGGAGGAAGGAGACAGAGGTGGCTAGGAGGAGGAAAGAGGGGGATCAAAAGGAGAGAGACAGATCCAGTCAGTAATCAGTTCCCTAAGTACTCTCCAGCCTCCGGAACACACAAAGAGATACACAGAGTTGGGTAGAAAAGAGAAGGGGGAGGGAGGAGATAGAGGCGACCTGGTGGAGAAAAAGGAGAGTCCAAAGGCAGAGTGAGCTGTCAAGCCAGTAATATTGCTCCCAAGTAAAAATGGGTACTGAAGACTGGGTTCTTAAAGGTACAAAATTGATAACAAATACCAAAAAACAGAGATTAAAAATCTAGAGTAGAGGTTGGATTTTCAAAAATACAATATTAAAGAAAAGAAAAAAGTCACAAAAATTATAAAAAATTTTTATGAAGTTTGCTTTAAAAATAGGGTCTCTCTTTCTTTTGCAAAGTAATAGTAGATTATAAAAATGAAAATTAAAGGAGTAATAGAGGACTTAAAAGTTTAAAAAAAATTAAAAAGAAAAAAATGATTGTAAAAGTAGTAAAAAATATATCTAGGACTTTCTCTGGTGTTTTTGTGGGTAGTGTGGGGTCAGTTCATTTTTGGATAGTTCCTTGGAGAAGGAAATGGCAACCCACTCCAGTATTCTTGCCTGGAGAATCCAATGGACGGAGAAGCCTGGAGGGCTACAGTCCACAGGGTCGCAAAGCATCGGACACAGCTGAGCGACTTCACTTTCACATTCACTTTGGTCCAGCTTATATTTCTCAAGATCTATAGGCCCCTTCCTATGTAGTTGGTACTAACTACAGGGTTTTAATCTATTGCACCTGTCACTTCCAAGGCGGTTCCCTCTGTTTTAGCTTCTTCTGTTTGCTGGTCTCTTCAGTGTCTAATTTCCACGCTGACACAAGGGGGCGGTGGTGGACATTTTTTTAGGCTCTCTTGTTCAATCGTGCTGTGGGGAGGGAGGGATGCTGCAAACAAATAACACTGGTGTGTGCTCGCAGTGTCTCAGCCACACTGGGCCCACCCCCGCTCACAGCACATGTGCCTTCCCTGCCCACACTGCTCAGGCTCTAGGTTGCTCTGCCGGGAACCATCCGAGGCTGGCCCTGGGCTGCATGCACCTCCCGGGTCTAAGCCACTCAGGTTCAGGCACTTGGGTAGTCCTCAGAGGTGCAGACTCAGTTGGGCCTGCATTTTGTGCCTTTCTCTGGTCCAAACAGCTCAGGTGATGAGTTGTTTGGTGAGCACGGTTGCTGCGACTTATCGCTTACCCCATCCCTGCCGCTCGGTTTTCTGGGTATACAACCGGCGCATCTTCTCAGGCGGATGTTGACCGTCCAGAATCCCAAGATGTCTTAGTTAGCAAAGAAGCCTGCTTGCAGTTTGGTAGATAATGCCTCTCTGCGGCCGTGATTGCCCCCTTCTGGCTCTGGCTGCCTGTCATTGGAGGCGGATGGTCTGCAGCCAGCTAGCTCTCTTCAGTCCTTTGTTCTGTGAGTGGGCCTGATGATGTCTTAGCTTAGGGCTTTTTGCGTAGCTCTAGTCAGTCCTTTGTCCTGGCGGTGTCTTATGTTAGGGCTTTTCACCACAGTCTTGTTTGCTAGCCCAAGTTAGTTCCCTCAGATTGCCCTCGGGGCATTGAGGCCTGGTCCTACTCTAAGCAATTCAGCCCGTGCCTCCCTGCCCAGGCCCCGCTTGCTAGTGGTGGATGCAGGTGTCTGTGCTGTTTCTCCACCGGGGAGTTACTGTTGGGCATGTAATCTGTGGGGTTTAATTATTTATTTATTTTCCCTCCCAGTTATGCTGCCCTCTGTGGTTCCAAGGCTCACCACAAACTCGGCAGTGAGAGTGTTTCCTGGTGTTTGGAAACTTCTCTCTTTTTAAGACTCCCTTCCCGGGACAGAGCTCTGTCCCTACCTCTTTTGTCTTTTTGTCTGTTATATTTTTTCCTACCTCCTTTCAAAGACAATGGGTTGCTTTTTGGGGTGCCTGATGTCATCTGTCAGCATTCAGAAGTTGTTTTGTGGAATTTACTCAGCGTTTAAACGTTCTTTTGATGAATTTGTGAGGGAAAAAGTGGTCTCCCTGTCCTATTCCTCCACCATCTTAGGACCACCTCTGCCCCTGGGTTTCAATTATGGGTTTTTTTTTTTTTCCACCTCTACATGTGGGTCATCCACTGGGTTTGCTCCTGAGGCTGCCCTGGAGGACTTGTGTTTGCCCCTGTGAGAGCCAGGTGTGGAGGTGGTGCAGCTGTTTAGTTCACAGCAGTTCTGCTAGCACCAGGTACTCAGGGGAGTTGGTGGCTAGGACAGCAGGAAATATAGTGCTCTAGGAGAGTATGACAACCAGTATTGTCCAATACCCTCTAGTATTCTTGCCTGGTGAACCCCATCCCCCTCCCTGACAGAGGAGCCTGGCAGGCCACAGTCTATAGGGTTGCAAAGAATCAGACATGACTGAAATGACCCTGCCCGCATAGATGCTAGAGTTTTTTTTGCCTGTGGCAGCTCTGCCCCAGTGAGAGTTGAGCGTGACAGTAATGTTGCTGTCTGGCTTGAGGGGACCCTGGCAGCATCAAGTGTGCAGAGACACGGACTGCTTCCAGTCCAGAAGTTATGGCCCTAACCAGACTCCTTTTTTGAACCTCTTGTAGCTGGCAATCAGAAGGCCTCTCTAGCCAGTCTTTCTCCAAAGCTCCACCCATTCAGGCACTTAGAGAGCTCCCTTTTCTGGGGTCCTACTCTGTTGTTCGGTGCATCAGGCACATGGGGCAGGGCTCCCCTGGCTGGGGTCCTACTCTGTGTATCAGTACATCAGGCACATAGAGGAGCCCCCCTGGGTGGGGTCTTACTCTGTAGATCAGAGTGTCAATCACTTAAAGGAGCACCCTGGGTGTGGTCCTTCACTGCAGTCCAGTGCGTTAGGCGTTTGATGGGTCAGCCTCTCTTTTGTTCAGCTGCTGATGCTGGTGTGTGGGGAGAAAGCAGCTGTAGTGATGGCTCCACCCCTCTACCCGTGGCTCAGCAGTATCACCTTGTTTCCATGGCTGCCTGGCTTTCCTCTACCAGCATATCCCAAGACCATCTCTTCCCTCACATCCCCTCAGTCCATCTTTCCACAGTAAACATCAGACCTTGCCCTGGGATTGCTCCACAATCCTAAACTCCAGCTCCTAGCTGCTGCACCTTCCAGGGGACCAGTGCCCTTGTCTGGAGTATGTATGGCTACAGCAAGGAGTGTCTGATTCTCATTCCATTTAGGCTGCCACAGATCAGCTGTTTCACTCTCAGCATTAAATGTTTCTCCTCTGACTCAGACAATTGCCCCAGTGAGGGAATCGGACCCCTGCTTCAGTTCCCCCACCTGCCGAGGGCAGGTCCAGTCTTACTGACATTTCTGTTTTCTCCCCTAGTTCCTTTGTGCTACAGAGTTTTGCATGGTTCTATACATTCTTTTCCACTAGTCAGGTACTCCTGTCTACTTTCAGCTGGTGTTCTGGATGCATTTCTGTGTCTGAAGGTGTATTCCTGATGTATCCACAGAGAGAGATGTACTCCACGTTCACCTACTCCTCTGCCATCTTGTCCCCATGAACCCACTTTTATCAACATACTGAGTCCACCAACCAACCAACCAAGCAGAAAACAAAAACGTTTCTCATTGTGGGGATCTTAACCTTATAGAAATTTATAGAAATGCAAAGTAGCAACTTTTCTTTCCCAATGTTGAAAAACATGTTTCAAATAAAAACTATTATGAGTGAGTGAGTGAGTGAGTGAAGTCGCTCAGTCATGTCCGACTCTTTGCGACCCCGTGAACTGTAGCCCACCAAGCTCCTCAGTCCTTGGGATTCTCCAGGCAAGAATACTGGAGTGGGTTGCCATTTCCTTCTCCAGGGGAACTTCCCAACCCAGGGATCGAACCCAGGTCTCCCGCATTGCAGGCAGATGCTTTAACCTCTGAGCCACCAGGGAAGCCCTGGGGGTGTTGTCACCTGGGGTAATAGCCTTGGCTGGGACCGCAGCTCCCGCCTGTGGGGCAGCCCTTGTTGGAGCAGCCATTTCCACGCATAAAGCAGGTCTCACCAGAGCAATCGGTAGCTAGCCAAAAGCTTCCTTCCTGTGTCAAAGTCTACCTTGTAACNAAAAAAAAAAAAAAACTATTATAAAGAACGTATTTGTTTTAAAATTTACTCTGTGAGATACAGTTTGGCCTGTAAAAGTTGAACTATTGTGTATTGAACTTTGTATTAGGGAAGCTGGGTTATCCCCTTCTATATGGTAATATGTTCAGGCTTAGGGGAAAGTGCCATAACACATTATAGGGGATAACAACATTATAAAACGAAGAAAAATGGCCAAGAGATGGAACTGACATTAAATACAGTGCAAGGATTTTTGAAGTTCTGCTGAGTATTTTTCAAGTGCCCATAATAAATATAAATACTCAGATTTACCATTTAGGCCCGCATTGTTGCCCCTCAAAAGGCAGATATCACAAAGATGGTCACTGAAGCCACCTGAATTTCAGTTACAACTATTCTAAGATGGAAGAGTAAACAAAGTCATAGAAGTGAGATTTGTACATAAAATTCCTAAACGTGGAGGACAGTTGATCCAGTGTTAAGCACCAGAATTGTAGAAATATCGGCAGCCTTGGCTTTTTTTTTTTTAACCTTTGTTGTTGTTGCTTAGTAACTAAGTCGTGTCTCAGTCTTTAGCTATATCTCCTGATGGGACATGGATGCAAAGGGAAGTACAAAGTAACATCTATGATGTATTCTCACCAAAAAATCAAAGCTGAGTCTGTTGAATCTCATCAGTTTACAGTAAATAACTGTGGCTAGAAGAACAGGTAAAGGAACACAAGAGGGATGCAACCAGTCAAACTCAGGATTTCTGAAATTTTAGGACACAAAAGACCTCATTTCTTCAACAAATAAAAGGCAAGGAAAAGCAAGAGGAGAGGGACTGATAATAGATTTAAGAGACTAGCAAGCATGACAGAGAGAGGCAGGGTGCAGACATTGGTTGAATCCTGACTTGAACAAGCTGAGAATTAAAAGACATTTATGGAATAATCTGGGAAATTTAGACACTGACCGGATATTAGATAATGCTAGGAATTATTGACAGTTCATCAAACCTGTTGTTTTAAGAAATGGATATATGTATGCAAGGACTGTGAATAAAGGCTATCTAGGATTTGCTTTAAAATGGCTGAATGGGGGTGGGGTAGTGACAGAGCTCGAACAGGATATATGTGAAACAGAATGAGGTATAATGGATGAAGCTGGGTGGTGCATAGGTGGAGATCATTAGTGTTCTTTCTACCTTTATGCACGTTTGACAACTTTCAAAAAGCACGACCAATTTCCTTCTTCCACATCCTCTAAACCTCAGAAAACCTCTCAGTGCTTCTCGGCTCTTTTTGGCCATGTGGTGTATGTGAATGGGGAATGTGTGGGCTTTGGGCTCAGATAGACGTAGACTCAACACTAGGTGATGTGGAACACACGACTCAACTTTGTCTGTCCTCAGTGTCCCATTCTGTAAAATGAGATNGGCTCTTTTTGGCCATGTGGTGTATGTGAATGGGGAATGTGTGGGCTTTGGGCTCAGATAGACGTAGACTCAACACTAGGTGATGTGGAACACACGACTCAACTTTGTCTGTCCTCAGTGTCCCATTCTGTAAAATGAGATAACCCCCGTCGACCTTGCAGAATTGGTGTAAAGATCAGATATACAAACCGCTTGTTCATGACAGTCATTATTATCCTTTGTTTGGCTCCCGACCTAGTGTCTGGATCTTCGTTTAGAGGTTAAATGAGTTCATTATGAATGAACTGTTAGCATATTTTACATTGACTTCGCCCTTAGTGCCTTTAGTTTTATCTGCTATGGATTATGGCCAAACTTCTCAGTCTTGATGAAATTCAAGATCATCCATCAGTTAATGAATCCAGCACCTTCTCTCAGTTCAGTTCAGTTCAGTCACTCAGTCGTGTCCGACTCTTGGCGACCCCATGAATCTCAGCACGCCAGGCCTCCCTGTCCATCACCAACTCTCAGAGTTCACTCAGATTCACGTCCATCGAGTCAGTGATGCCATCCGGCCATCTCATCCTCTGTCGTCCCCTTCTCCTCCTGCCCCTAATCCCTCCCAGCATGAGAGTCTTTTCCACTGAGTCAACTCTTCGCATGAGGTGGCCAAAGTAGTGGAGTTTCAGCTTTAGCATCACTCCTTCCAAANCTCATCCTCGGTCGTCCCCTTCTCCTCCTGCCCCCAGTCCCTCCCAGCATCAGAGTCTTTTCCAATGAACTCTTCGCGTGAGGTGGGCAAAGTGGTGTGTTTACAGAGCTCCAAAATGTGCAAATCTAAACCATACCTTGCTTAGAGTTATGAGGAAATCAAAGACGGAAATGACACGAGGTGGGGGAAGAAGACGACAAAAACAGGACGGACATCGGAGCTTCAGAGGGCATGGCAACGTTTGGCTTCTTTCCTTCTTAATTTCAACGTTTTATTACAAACATTGTATTTTCAGCTGAGCAGGGGACTCTTAGCAGTCTAGCCTCCTCTCAATTCCCCATCCCCCAAACCCACTCGTCTTGCAGGGCCTGGGGACTCGAGACAACACCCTGATCCGCATCATGGTCTCCCGCAGTGAGCTGGACATGCTCGACATCCGGGAGATATTCCGGACCAAGTATGAGAAGTCCCTGTACAGTATGATCAAGGTGAGGTGCTCATGGAGCTCCAGAGAGGGCTGGGGTGCTCTCCCAGGAGGAGAGGTGTCATCCTAGAAAGCTGGAGTCTCGTGGGAATTGCGGGAGCCCTGCCTGTGCCACCTTCAGGGAGTTGAAGGCAACTACAGAGAAGCAAGTGTCACCTTACAAGCAAGGTGCTTTCTAAGACGTGAGGCACCTCTTTAGAGGAAGGCAGGACTGGGTCATGATGGGGGCAAAGCTGAATCTGGGATGAAGGCTCCATCACTAGGGCGGTGAGAGGTCAGCCTCCTAGAGGCAGCGCGAGGTGGGAGGTCAGAGGCAGGTGTCCCAGGTGAGCCCAGAGGAGGCTTCATTGGGGACTCACAGGCCCTGGGCCAGGTGGTGGCTCTGGGCTGTCAGCCCATGAGACTTGCTCAAGAGACAGATGTAAAGCTGGATGGTTTCTCCTTGTTTTGGGTGAGTGGGATAAAGCTTTCTGAGTTCAAGCTGTGCTCCCTAAAGTGTGTTTCTAAAGAAGAATTATATAGGCATTGTGTGCAAAAATAGCTCATGGGAAACGTCTGGGAAAAACTAGAATAAGCAAAATAAGTCTGCTTCTTTACCAAAGAACTTCTCACAGCCTTCACTATAGTTTGTTCACTATGAGGCCCCAAGAGGGATGTAGAATATGCCGTGTCTATCAAACGTACATTTATTTGGTTTTGGCATTTCCCAGTGTTTTTGCTGTCTATTTTATGGACTATTTCACATAGGAGAGCTGGGCTAGGGTTCCCTGGTGGCAGGGGTGTGCTGGAGCCAGTTCACACTGGCTTGCGAAGCATCTCTTCTTTCTCTAATTTTTAAACATATTTCTTTACTTGGCTGTACCAGGTTTAGCTGCAGCACTCCAGGTCCTTGCTGTGGTCTGTGGGATCTTTAGTTGGGACGTGTAGGGTCTAGATCCCTGACCAGGGATAGAACCCAGCCCCCCTGCATTGGAAGTGCAGAGTCTTAGCCACTGGACTACCAACGAAGTCCCCAAAACATCTATTCTTAATTCCATGTGCAGTGAAGTCATACCTGGTAGCTTGGAATTGTCCTTTAGAGGAAATTAGCAAACACTACAGAGCAGGACTTTTTCTCTTTTTCCCAAAGAGCTGGTTGGTAAGTGCTTACCATCACACTGCAGTTTGGTCTCAATCACCTCCAGACAGGCTGAGAGTGAGGGCTGCTGTAAACACATGGTCAGCCTGCCCCTGTTCGGGGCTATGCAGGACCTCCCCTTCTTGTCTGAGAGGATCCCAGGGCTGGGTGAGAGGTGACCTTTCCCTCTGTCTTTCTCCCCAGAATGACACCTCTGGCGAATACAAGAAGACTCTGCTGAAGCTGTGTGGAGGAGATGATGAGTAAGTGGCCTCCTGGCCCCAGGCTGGAGGGCGTGGCCTCGGGTGTGGCTGGTCAGGACTCTCTTGGCCTCATCCTGATGGATGGATGGATGGAGATAGATGGATGGATTAGATGGACTTGGGAATTCCTTGAAGGTCACAGCACCGCATGGTGAAAGTCTGAGCGTCCATGTACGTGCACATGAGTGTGGTCTCCCATACATGTCTGTTATGTGAGCTTGGAAAGCAGTCTAGGGATGTGCATCAGCAATCAGAATTTGAGGGTCTAGGCCCTGCTACTAACTTCTCAGGTGCTTCTCTGGTTCATCATCTGTTAAATGGAAAATGTACAGATGCCTGCCCTGGCTGCATCTATGCCTTAAGCATTCTTCACATGCAGGCCCTGAGGGGAAGCACTGATGAAGCCTCCAGCCTAGAAAAGCACACAGACCTGGGCATGTGTCCGTGGTGGGGAAGTGTACGTGTCTATGTGAACTCTCCATGTGGGGGTGGGGAGGCTCCTGGAGATAATGAGGCTGAGATCCAGGGAGAAAGGTGATGGGGTGAAGACACGGCCTGGAGGGAGAGTGTTTAGGGTGGAGAGAGAGCCTGGAGGTAAGAAGGTGCCACCTGGCTCATTTATGTAGCTGAGGTCACACTTTTGTATTGCGCTCGGAAGATATGAGGCTGAGAGGTGGGCAGGGCCTGGGACTTCTTCCTGGCGCATGAATCTCACCTAAGGAGAGCAGAGAACCAGCCACAGGAGGAGGATTAAATTGGAGCATGACTTGACCAGATTTGGGTTGCTGGGAAGGTAGGAAATCAGAAGGTACTCTGATTTCCCTTCTCTGGAACGTCTAAGGATCCAGTTAAACAGGGAATACGAGAGCCTCCTGTTTACCTTTAGTAGGTGCCTTAGGAGCTGGTTCAGTTCAACAGATATTTACCTGGCAGCTGGTAAGCCAAGGTGCTTGGCAGAAGGAGAGGTAGAGATGACATGGCTCGAAGCTGGTCGTGGACATGTTTGAGAGGGGAGACTTATATAGGAAAGGGGAGGAAGAGGGATTCGAGAAATCTCCTGCTTGGGACTGGGGGCCAGGAAGGCTGCTGGTCAGAGCTAGCACTGTTGGGAGTCGAAACAGGGTAGAAGGTTCTCAGAGGTGAAGGGACGGCTCTGGTGAGTGGGTGAGGCCCAGGCTGGAGAGAGGGTAAAGCCAGATGGGTTTACTTGAAGTGTGTGCTGTGTGTGTGAAGTGTGCCCATGATGACCTTCCCTCCTGTCCTCTCCTAACACCCTCCATTCCAGTGCTGCTGGCCAGTTCTTCCCGGAGGCAGCGCAGGTGGCCTATCAGATGTGGGAACTTAGTGCAGTGGCCCGAGTAGAGGTCAGACCCTCCCCACCTCCCGCTTGACCTCTTGACCACAGCTTCCCTCTTCTGCTCGCACCTTCCTGCTGCTCTGGTTGGCACCCGGCTGCCCCCTGGTGGCCAACCAGAGACACCGAGTCTCACGTCTTGAAGCTTCCTGTTCTCTGCAGTGATGGATTGGTGGGCGGGCACTCTGGTGTTGGCATCTGATTCCTGCATTCACCTCTAACATGCTGGGGAGCCTTCTGGCCCACTAACTACGAACAGATCTTGCTGAATGGAGACTTGGTTGGTTCTTTGGAGGGGCCTATCCCATCCTGGGTCCAATAGTTGGGTTTTGGAGGCATGGAAGCTGAGAACAGATGGGCATCCCTAGGTGTACTAGAGGATTCTTGGTTGTCCTGAGCATCCTCAGACCCAGGGTCTACACAGGGCAAAAATAAAAAGTTTCACAGAAGTCCTCAGGGCAAACTAGCCCCGAGGTAGCACTTGGCCCCTACAAAAATATTTGGAACCTTGGACTCTGTTGCTCACTTGCTAATTACCTTTGGCAGGCCCCCACCTCTCTCTGTCTCTATCTCCAAAAAGAGGCTGTTGGACATGGTGGTCCGGGTGCCCTCCAAGGGCTCCTGTGTAGTGATGCTCTAGGACAGTGATTCCCAAATTGTAAGGCGAGAGCTGTCATTGAAGATGATCTTAAGTCATATGAGGAATGAATTGTGTTCTTTTTGTTGGGGAGAGACCTGCATGGCATTAAATAGCACTGACCCTCATGCAGTGTGAAAGCTACTCCACTTTGGTTTAACCAATATTTCAATCAGTAGTCAATTATTGTTAATGTCAAGGAGGAAGTGTCAGTTTGGTGCCACATCCTTGCCACAGTCGCTGATGTTCCCTTTTCATGACGAGCTGAGAGGGCTAGCTTCAGGTCCAGAGCTCTTGGCGAGCCATGGTATCTTGTTAAATTTGGTGATATTTGAAAGCATATATTTTTGGTTTTATGGCATTTATTTTTGTGGGTTATCTGATTATGACACATGACACCAACTTCCTATTCGTGATAGTGATATAAAATTGTTTTCATTCGTTAACTCATTGAGTGCTTATCCCTGTGTCAGGTACTTGCGTTATATCAAAGAACAAGAAATGGACCGAAACCCTTGCCCTTTAGGAGTATTCAGTGCACTTCAAAATGAATGCATTTAAGTAAAACAGAAAAGTAGCTGAATTAAGTTAAAATGTTAAGAAATAGCGTAGGGCATGCGCAGACACAGAAAACACTGGGAAGATCATTCGGGGGTGACTGAAATCTGGGCAGCTCTGTTCCAGTATTTCGGAACATTTCGCTTACCTTTTCAGGGAGAGCGTTGCTCTATGAAATGAGAGGACCCTGGAAGCAGGGCTGGGTTATGAGAGCCTGGTTTCCAGTGGGGCGGGGCCAGAGCTGGCTCTTGGGGCAGGAGCCCGGCCCCTCTGCCCTTGACAGCACTTGCCCTGCTCCCAAGCCTGGGTCTGTCTCCTCCTCCCTCTCTTACCTCTAGGGCAGGAGTCTGTCTGCTGTGCCTTCACCCTCGCCTTTTCCCCCAAGCTGCTTGGTTTGGGCCTCTTGGGGAAAGCTTCCCCTCCCTCGCATGCTCCTGTCCTGGCCTGGCCCCTGGGGGGCCTCCAGACACCTGCTGACTCACTTTCTGCCTCTTGTAGCTGAAAGGAACCGTGCGCCCAGCTGGTGACTTCAACCCTGATGCAGATGCCAAAGCCTTGCGGAAAGCCATGAAGGGGCTTGGTAAGGGGCACCTGAAAGGGGTCAGGTTAGCCTCTGGGGAATTGGAGGGTAGCGGGTCTACAATGGGACCGGCAAGGGCGAGAGCTGAGGCTTCAGACTGGAGTCTGCAGGGTGCTGAGGACTTTATTTGCCTTGAGTCTCCAGCCCCCTGGAACCTCCAGCTCCCTTAAGAATAGAGAGAAGGGTAGTGAGGGGCTTTCTCAGGAACCTTCCCAGAGACCGAGGTGCTCCCAGGTCCTGGTATAGAAGTGCTGAGTGGGGTTTTTGCTCTGGCTTTATTGCTAACTTACCATGTGACTTTGAGCAAGTCCCATAACCCATGTAGGTTCTCAGTATCCCAGGACTAGAACTCAGAGGCCCTGACCCTTAACCCAGGGCTCTCTTTTATCTTGACTAATGACTCAGCAGAAAAGTGCAGAAGGAATCTAAGGGAAGTTAGTGATTGGGCCAGAAGCAAGGCTCCTGCAGGGGCATAAAGCTGGCTAGCCTGGCCTCTCCCCCCAGCAAACATGGCCGGGGCCCATCGCTGGGGGAGGTGGGAGCCAAACCCTTCCTCTGATCTGTGGCTTTGGGGTCTCAGGAACTGATGAGGACACCATCATTGACATCATCGCCCACCGCAGCAACGCCCAGCGGCAGCAGATCCGCCAGACCTTCAAGTCTCACTTTGGCCGGGTAAGGGCCTCAGCCTAGACCCTGGGCCCTGCGTCCACGCTCCTCCTCTGATGGCACTTGGCGTGGACACATGCCTCTCCTTCCCTCTGCACCCCGCTTTCCCTGCGATCAGCAGTATGTTTGTGACTGGCTCCCCTTAGGGCTGCGATCAGGGATGTGAGCTGTGTTAGCGGCATCTGGCTTTGGCTGACTAGTTTCTCCCAGGATGGAAATGGTACCACCCCCTTTCCTTCCCTGTCTCCTGCCTCCAGGGAGAGTGGGCAGGTCCCCCGCTTGCATGGTGTTTTCCCCACCCTCTTTGTGGTGGTGGTGACAGCTTTGAACCCGACATCAGCCAAGGCAGACACAGATGCCCACGATTCGTATATCCTGTGGAGCCCCGCCTCCTCCTTCTGTGTCTCCTACCTGTCCCGAGCCACGTGTGGGCCACTGCTGATGTTGACATGACCTTGGCTCTGCCCTCTGCAGGACTTGATGGCTGACCTGAAGTCTGAGCTTTCCGGAGACCTGGCAAGGCTCATTCTGGGGCTCATGATGCCACCGGCCCATTATGATGCCAAGCAGTTGAAGAAAGCCATGGAGGTAAAGTGTGGGCACCAAAGGGACGAGGTCCAGTCTCTGTGGGTGCTGGGGGAACACAGACGCTCCTCCTGAGCCCAGGTGGGTTGGGTGTAACTCCTTGGTGGGGCCCCTCCCACCCCTGTCCTGGGCTCAGTGTCTTAGCTGGTAGTTCCTTGTCTTGTCACCCTACAAGGTAAGGCTTTGCTTTTGTCCCCATTTTATAGATAAGGACGCTAAGGCTCAGAGCTTAAGTTACTTGGTCACAGAGTCAAAGCACTAGAAAGTAGCAGAGCTGGAATTCAGATCAAGGCTGTCTGTCTCAAGAGCCTGATTTGACAACCACATGAATCAATCCACTAGAGTTTTAGGCTCCTTAAAGATTAAGAGAAGAACAGACTTTCCCTGGGCAAAGCCAATTAAGATTATTGTCTTGAAAATTCCTGGACAGAAAAGTGGATGACTTAAAAACACAAAATGAGAAGGATAGGGCTATACTGTGGATCTTAGGACATGGATGACTTAAAAACACAAAATGAGAAGGATAGGGCTATACTGTGGATCTTAGGACACTCTGAGGATCAGGCTGTCCTCACCACACATCAGCTTTTATTTTCATTATTTCTTAACTTTTTGGCCACACCACAAGAGCACGTAGGATCTTAGTTTCCCAACCAGGGATCGAACCCACGCCCTTTGTCTTGGAAGTGTGGAGTCTTAATTCAACAGCCAGGGAAGTCCCCACACCAACTTTTAATAGACCGATGAAGACACCCTTCAGGTCAGAGGACTCAGGGACACTTGACCCCTGGGCAGTAACCTCCCAAGACAGAGACTTGTCTTACCTTTTCTATAGTCGTTGCCCCAGCAGCTCACACGGTGACTGGCACATAATTGAGCTCATCAGTCAGTCGGCCTGTCTCGTCTGCTTCCTCCTCTCCCCCAGAGTGAGGACCTCAGCATAAGGGGCTCCCCAGCTGCCTCAGTCCCTGTACCACCCATCCAGTCCAGATGTAAGCAAATATTGCCTGTTGTTTTCCTTAAAGCACAGAACATCTCTTTTTCTTCTGACAAATATGTGTTTACCATGAAAACTTGAGAAAATAGAGCAGAGCAAAAAAGAATATTGAAATCATCTGTGATTCCCTCACCCACCCGAGACCACGGCCACTGTTACACCGTGGTGCATGTCCTCCATCCTTTTCATGTATTTATATAGAAATATTGAGATACGTGCATATAAGTGTTTTTATACACACACACCCGTATACGCTCTGTTCTTTGCTTTTTTTAATTTTTGGCCCAAAGCAATTCTCATGGGAGGTTCTGGAAATCTTTACAAGCTGATGTAGTCCTTTGATTGTGCCAAGGTCTGGTCAGGGAGTAAAGAGAACATGAGGGAGGCTTGATCTGACTGTTGATCTGCACGGTGTTCTGGACTAGGAGTCTCTTTGACTTGGGCCCCTTGGGCCTCTCCACAGGGGTCAGGGCTGTGCTTCAGATCCTCTTTGCCTTGACCTTCTAGGGAGCTGGCACAGATGAAAAGGCTCTCATCGAGATCCTGGCCACTCGGACCAACGCCGAAATCCAGGCCATCAATGAGGCCTACAAGGAGGGTGAGTGCGGGAGACCTGTGGCCCAGTGCTGCGGGGAGGCCCTGGGGAAGAGCCAGGCCCCCCAGGCTCCTGACCTCACCCTCTAGCCCTGCCCCGCCTCCCCACCTCAGGCCACAAGGCTGTGATAAGCCCCTAGGGTGCGTGCAGCCCTGTGCCTAGGGGAAGGTGCCTCAGGGAGAGTCCCAGGAGGACAAAGGCCTGGAGGTAGAGGAGGGTTTTGACTGGGAGTAGGAGAGAGAGTACCCAGGCCCCTGGAGAGGGGAGGGCGGCTTCACGGTGTGTGGCCTGTGCACTCACACAGGGCCCCGTGTTCAGAAGGCCCTGTGCCTGTTTGCATGCTTTACTATCACCATTTTGCAATTCTTCATAACTTTTTAATAAGTGCTTCTCTGTTATTCTGAAGAACCTTGAGCATCAGTCAAAAATGTTTAAGGCTTTTGTCTTCTAAACAGCTTTAAAATGGTAGAACCTTTGAGCAGGGCAGTGGTGTGATCAGAACTGTGCTTTTGGGTTCAGCCACTGCCATGCAAGGGGGAGGTAGGAGAGAGTGAAGACGGGGAGGCTGTTGTCTGGGGGAGGGGAGATGCACCGAGCGCTTAGCAGGGACAGGGGCAGAGTGAGGTGATGGACCCATGGCAAATCAATAGCAGGGTGGCTGGTGGCCCCCAGGAGCCAATGACAAACTCCTTCATCCCCACCCCCCTGCCAGCACTGCTCTGGCTTAAATCTGTGCTTCTTGGACCCCTCCCCTACTCTTGGCCAGCAGCCACTCAGACCTCCTTTTCCTGTCTCAGACTATCACAAGTCCCTGGAGGATGCTCTGAGCTCAGACACATCCGGCTACTTCAAGAGGATCCTCATCTCTCTGGCCACGGTGGGTGAACTCACGGCTCCAAACTTGCTTGGCCCTCTGGGGCCCTAGGTGGGGGAAGGGTTGCTACAACGAGAGGCAGGGGGTTCGCTCCTGATGAAAAGAGGATGTCTTCCCCTGCTGCCTCCTAAGATTCTTACCATTGAGGCAGTTGCTACTTATGCGACGCCTTCTCCATTCTTCACTTTTCAAAGCTGACTTAGTGCCCCCTTCTCCAAGCAGCCCTCCCTGATTGCTCTTAGCCTGGCTTGTTGGGCCCCCAGCTGACAGTTCAGAGCCATTGTGGGTGACCTTTCCCTGTGTCATCATCCAAGAGCTTCTGTTACTGAGGACCTACTGTATAGCTCAGGGAACTCTACTTGGTGTTGAATGGTGACCTAAATGGGAAGGAAACCCAAAAAAGAAGGGATACATGTATACGTAGAGCTGATTCACTTTGCTGTACAGTAGAAACTAAGCAACTATACTCCAATAAAAATTAATTTAGAGTAAATAAATACAGGGGGAAAAAAGAACAGCTGTTACCATCTCTTGAATTCTCGCAACCCGAGTACCACACCCTGAGGCACAGTTATGGCAAGCTCAGTGTGTGCGAGTCAGGCCTTGGGCTAAGTGCCTTCCCAGTGTTCATGTTCATGTTCAAGACTGCCACCCTGGGAAGGCAGGATCACTGTCCCCACGTTACAGATGGGGGAGAGAGTTCAGAGAGGTGAGTGGCTGAGTACTGCCCTCTGGCTGCTGAGGGATGGAGAGGGTGGATGTTTGGAGTCTGACCTTTCTTGCTGGTTCTGCTGCAGGGGAACCGTGATGAGGGAGGAGAAGATCGGGAACAGGCCCGAGGAGATGCCCAGGTGAGACACCCCATCCCACCACCCCCTTCCCCCTGCCCAGTGACTCCAGCTGACTTTCGTCCATGCCAGCCCTGGCTGTCTGGGAGTGAGGAAGGAGCCTGGCAGGGCAGGGCTGGTGTGACTGGTTGACACTGAGGCTTTCAGCCCCTTGCAACTCTCCACCCTTAGAAGTGAGACTGACAGTTTCCAAAACTTTCAGAGAGAGACTTGGGAGGGTGGTGCTAATTCTACTGACATTTCCTGTGTGAAGAACAGGACTTGAGCCCTAGATCCTCAGATCTGGAAGGGACTTGAGGAGTGTCTCAGAGTCAGACTCCTCATAATATAACTGGAAGATGGAGGTCCAAAGAGGGTGAATGACCCCTGAAACTCACACAGCAAGTCAGTGGCCACTGATTGAGCAGGTGTTGGAGCTTACTGGGAAGAGGGCCTGAGTGCTTAAGGTCTCGGGTCGTTATTTTTGAAATGGGACCCAGGTCAAAGGGAATGTCCCGGGAGCCCTTGAAAGGGAGTTCATCAAGGTCAACCCAGGTCTTCTGCATTGCAAGCAGATTTCTTTACCACCTAAGCCTCCAGGGAAGCCCTTCTTCCTTAAGACTCACCCCAAATCCATCCTCTATCCCAAAATTCATCCTCCAGGGAATTCCGCTTGGTGTTTGGGTCTCCCTGGGAAGCTGTGCTTCTAGTTGCTGCCAGCAGGGGGCAATAGTGGGCCTTGCTGGCCGCCACTTTTCAGGAGAAAAGCCGGGAGAGAGAACCTGGGTGGAGTCAACTGAGGGAGCCAGAGCCAGGCCCTGTCCAGCTCAGCTGCTTCTCCAGATTCACAGATGCTAGACCCTGATCTTGGTGTGGACTCATTGTCTGACAGCTAGAAACACTGGCTTCTCAAGTAATACATATTCTTCTGTAGAAACTTTAGAAAATACCAAGAACAAAACCCCATATAACCTGCTACTAGTAATAACTATTGTTAATGGAGTATATCATTCTAGTTGTCTTTATGTATTTATAGAAATAGATTCCTGGTTTATAACAGTTAAAAATGAATATTTTGTGAATATGTTTAAATTTTTTTTAATTTTATTTTTTGACTGAACCACACAGCATGTGGGATCTTAGTTCCTCAACCAGGGATCAAACCTGTGCCCTGTGCAGTAGAAGTTCAGAATCTTAGCCACTGGACTGCCAGGGAAATCCCATGTATCATTTTTTAAAAATCAACAGCATCATTTAGTGGCTAAATACTATTCGATCTAAGAATCTGCCAGACTATTTAATTAGCCCTTTCCCTAGTAACCAACTCTCATCATGTTCTTGATTTTTTTTTTTTCTTAGAACAGATTTCTAGAGGTGAGTTGGGAATACTAGAGGAAAATGTATACAAAAATTGAAGGTATTGATATGCAGAGCCAAGGTTCCCCAGAAGGATAATGACATTAACGCTTGATGGTTTTCTGCCTCTTCCTCCCCATGCTCTCACTCAGGACATTGAGAGCACCCTAAGCTCTTGGGGTCTGGGTCTGTTATTATCAGGTGACATATGTCCGGTGTTTACCTGTTGCCCCACGGTATTGCAAACAGCTTCCTCTTTACTCTTAGTGTTCCCATGTGAGCAATAAATCATGTAAATGATCTCATTATTATAGCCCCAGAGTGAAATAAAGAGTTGTGACCATTTTTAGATAATTCAATCTGCGGATTATTTTTTAATACAACAGCTTTATTGAAATATAATTTGCATACCATACTACTGACCCATTTAAAGTACGCAGTTAAGTGGTTGTATCTTTACAGACTTGTGCAGTCATCACTGTGGTAATTTTAGAACATTTCATCATCCTAAAAAGAAACCCTGTACAAACTGCGTTCCTTTTCATTTCCTCCCAACCCCCCAGCCCTATGCAACCACTAATCTACTATCGGTTTGTATAGATTTGCCTATTCTGGACATTTCATATAAGTGGAATCCTACAATATGTGGCTTTTGTGGCTAGCTTCTTTTACTTTATTATAATATTTTTATATATTTTCATCAATATCATATCGTATATCAATACTTCATTACTTCCCATTGCCAAATAATATTTCATTTCATGGATATATATATATATATATTTTTTTTTTTACCTCCATTAGCTAATAGATATTTGGGTTGTTTCTACTTTTTTCACAATTATGAATACTACTATAAACATTTGTGTACAAGTTTTTATGTGCATGAATATTTTCATTTCCCTTGGTTATATAGGAGTAGCATTGCTGGGTCGTGTGATAACTCTCTGTTTAACTTTTGGAGAAATTGCCCAGATTAATTTTGGCATGAAGTAGCTGAGCCAATAAGGAAAAGCTCTTGCATTGACTATCTGGAAAATTATTATAGTAGCTCACTGCATTTTTCATATTACAAATATGATCTTAAACATGCTTTGAAAAAACAAATACATCTGGGGGTTCTCTGATTTAAAGTGAAGACTCTTTAGTACTTTAGGTTCCTTTTTGTTTATTTTTTTTAAACATCTCTCTCTTTTTAAAATAGCAATCCTAGACTTTTTAGCATAATGTTTGAAAAAACTGTGGTAAAATACATTTAACACATCTTACAATTTACCATCTTAACCTTTTCAAAGTGTAGTTCATCAGCGTTAAGTGCATTCACACTGTTGGGCAGCCATCTCCACCATCCATCCACTGACCTCTTCATCCTACAAAACTAAAAGTCTATACTCAATTAAACAGTAACCACCCACCTCTCTTCCCCCAGCCCCCACAGACTCTGTTCTTTTTATCTCCATGAAATTGACTACTCTAGGTACCTCACATATTTGAAACCATATAGCATTTGTCCTTTTCTAATTTCACTTAGCATGATGTCATCAAGGTTCAGCCAGGTTTTTTTTAAATCTTTTTCTTTAAGGGCTTTTATTTATTCATTTATTTATTTATTTTGGCTTTGCTGCTCCACATGTAGGATCTAGTTCCCCAACTAGGGATCAAACGCATGCTCCTTCCAGTAGAAGCAAGGGGTCCTAACCACTGGACTGTCCGGGAAGTCCCAGTGAGGTTGTTTTTAATATGGGAAAGTGTAAATACAAACCGGAAGCAGGGACTTCCCTGGTGGTCCCGTGGCTAAGACTCCATGCTCCCAATGCGGGGAGCCAGGGTTCCATCCTGGTCAAGGAACTAGATCCCACATGCCATGACTAAGATATGGTGCAGCTAAATAAATTTTAAAAGCAAACAAAATAACAACAAAAATCCCAGAAACATCCCGTAATCCTAGTAGCTCTGATAGCTCCTATTTAACTTTTTTCTAAAAAATTAAAATAATGTATTTTCAGGAAAAATACAATGCCATAGTTCTTCCCCCAGTCCTTCTCTTTAAAGGTAATCACTGTCAACAGTATCTTGACTATCCCTCTAGCACAACTTCCCAGTAAATATGTAAGAGTAAGCATACTTTATCTTTTCTTATCGAGGTAAAAGAAACACTTATATGCAACATAATGTACTTTACTTTCTTGCTTAATTTAAATGAAAGCGCTCTCCTTAGCAGTCCTGTAGACCAGTCCCATTCTTTTTACTGGCTGAGTGGATTTCCATTGCTAAATGAACCATAGTTCGATCAACAAGCAATCTGGTAATGGTTTCCAGTTTTTCTCTATTACCAGTGAGCACCCTTGTAGTATATCTCCAAAGATACAGTTGGCTAGTTTGTTTGCAAGAGAAATTCCTAGCAGCATAGTTGCTTGATCAAAGGCATGTGCATTTTGAATTTTGATAGACATTACAAATTTATGTAACAAAAATGGTTTCTAAAGAGTAAGGCTATTGAGAAGTTTATGAAGAGGATGATTCCAGTCTGCCCAACAGAATAAAGCAGTCAGCAGAGTTTTGGGTAAACAGGCAAAAACAAAATTCCACCTGGGGGGTGCACAGGGCTGACTGTATTTCATTCCCAGGCCCTGCGAGTCACAGCCATTTGCCTAACAAAATAGTGTCCTAACCTCAGAACTTTGTGCTCAGCGTGACGAAACGATGGAAGTTCACCGTTGTAAGATGACTGGGGCAGCTGGCATTTTCCCACCTGGTCGGCTGCATGTCCCACCCCCCAGGCCTCAGCTTTCCTGTGTCCTGTCTGTAGCATGAGAGGGTGTGTGCCAGGCCTCTGGAGGACCCTTCAACTCCGATGTGGTAAAGGGTGTAGGGAACAGGGCACTTCTTACATTGAACTTCTCGGTGGCAGGCGTGAGGGGCAGGGGTTCCTGTCCTGTACCCTCTGGTTATCCCTCCAGTAAGCATGTCCATCGTTAATTCTCAGACCTGTCCTCGTTTTGAGTCCAACTCAAAGATCAGGGGAAGGTGTCCCCGCAGCCCCTCCCTGCCCCCCCATGCCGATCCAGGCTACCTCACCTGCACCCCAAGGCCCCCTCTCTGGGCCTCCCCTGACTCTCGCCTTCCCCTCTCTCCCTTCTCTCTCCTCCCTGCTCTCAGGTGGCTGCTGAGATCTTGGTGAGTGCCCTGATCTTCACGTGGGTTTTAATGATCTGAGTCTGGCTGTGCCTCTGGGTGGGGCTAAGTGGGCAGAGTCAGGCATGATTTTGGGGCCTGCCCCCCAGGTTCTCTCTCTCCCCTTCAGGACCTCCAAAGAACCCCACTGCATGAAAATGGGCTGGGCAAGTGTTTCCCAAAATTCACCACTCAACCACTTTCCAGAATGGTGCTATATGCCACCAACTGCGAATAGTGCTTTAAACGGACGCTCATTTTAACCCCAGATGAGTTTTATTTTTTACTTTCTGGATGCACCATGTGGCCTGTGGGATCCTTGTTCCCTGGCCAGGGATCAAACCCTCGCCCCCTGCAGTGGGAGCACAGAGTCTTGATTGCTGAACCATCAGGGAAGTCCCCAAATTGAGTTACTTTAAAGGAAACTTCATATTGATGTAAATAGAACTGACTGGAAGATCACTGTGGAAATAAATATGTTGAGTGTAAACACGTTTGCCTGTTTACCACACTTGGGGAAACACTGGCTAGGCCATTTTTCCTTGCACACATGCACAGACACTTCCCCAGAGAGGCTTTCAGAGGAGTTTAAAGATGGAAGAAGAATCTGAGTCTCCATGCCCAGTCCCCGCTTGCCCTTCCCCCGGGCCCAGTCCTGTGTCCCCAAGGCTAAGGTTGGGAGTGCTTTGTGCTCAGCTCCTCTGGGTGAGTCCACATGGTCCCTGGGAGCTGGACAGGGGATGTGGAGACCGAGGAAGGGCCTCCTTGGATGGCTGGGTTAGCCCAGCTTCTCACCGCCCTCGATCCAGGCAGACACGAAAGAGAAAAATAACCAAGGCTTTCTTGTGTCTCCCCTCCCCATTCCTGCCCCCACCTGGGCTCTGCAGGAAATAGCAGATACATCCAGTGGAGACAAATCTTCCCTGGAGACACGATTCATGATGATCCTCTGCACGCGGAGCTATCCACACCTCCGGAGAGGTGAGACCCAACTCCTTCCCCTCCCAAAGCAGTGGGAAGATCCCCAACCCTAGACAGAAGGAGAGAG
>SJYX01006471.1:129312-149262 GCA_006410675.1 Oreotragus oreotragus
GTCGCAAAGAGTCGGACACGACTGAGTGACTGAACTGAACTGAACATGCCAGACATACAACATAAACCTAATGATGTTCACATAAATTTCTGCAAGGGCTGGTACCCAGCAAGTGCTCAATAATGTTTGTTCAAATAAGGAATCCCATAACATATGTATTAATGATCTTGGGGGGGAAGTGTTAGCAGAGTACAAGGGAAGAGGCCAGAATAGAGGGCTGTGATCACAGCAGAGGGGGCACCTGATGGCAGACAGGATTTGGGGGCAGTGCAGAGGGCATGCTAGATGGAGGAATGGTAGGCGTTTAGGTAGTAAGGTGCTCAAGATGCTTCCAGAAGGAAAGGAGGGAAGTGAAGCCACAGAGCTTCGTGAGAGTCAGACCACACAAGGCCTTGAGGCCAGGCTGAGAGCTTAGGCATCTTCCCTGAGGACAACGGGGAGCCACAGAAGGGACATGGGGGCCTTTATGTGTCGGGGGCGACATCCAGGCTGAGAGCAGCTGGGAGGAGGGGGCCTTGAGATCATCAGTACTGTTCCACTCAGTCTGCTCTCCCTCTGACCCTGCCAGGGTGACACCTCCGGGGACTTCCTGAAGGCCTTGCTGGCCATCTGTGGAGGCGAGGACTGAGGCCACTGGTGCTCGCAGACACCCCTGCTGAGAGATGGTCAGCAGCACCACCTGCTACGACCCAGCCTGATGCTCCAGCTTCAGAGACTAAAGAAGGGGCAGGGTGGGGGGAGGGGTCAGGGTGGGCGCTTGTCTTCAGCTGGGGTGTAGGGGAAACGCCCACTCTCGTGAGCCACTGAGGGCCCGGCACGGTCACCCCTGCTCACATCTGAGCGGCCGAAGAACCGGAGCCATTGATCCCGTCCACCTCCACTCCCCATCCTCCTCCTTCTCACGCCTTCCCAGCTTCCATCTCTCGTCACAGCCCCTGCCCTGGTGTGGGCTTTATCGAAGCCAAAAACATACTGAGCCTCTGTCTGTGAAGTGAGTGATGTGTGTGTGCTTTTATGGTGGGGTGTGGTGCCAGTTCTAGGGGAGGGTAGGGGGGAGGAAATGTGCCGAGCCAGCTGGCAGTCCTCCCACTGTCTCACTGCCACCTTATCCCGATTGTGGTATTACAGCTGAACCAGGAGCACAGAGACCTGGGTTCAAGTTTGCACCTGCCACACACCTGCTCTGTGACCTTACACCAGTCTCTTTCCCTCCCCGACTCTCTATTTTCTCATCCACAAAATATGGGTTCTACAAAAAGATCTTGGTTTATTCCTCTAACGTTGACATGTGCCTCCAAATCGTTCCCTTTCCATTTCTCTCTTTAAATAAACAGAGACATACAGGCGCATAAACGCACTTCCAAGAGGGATCTGTGATTGTGATGCAGAACCTGCAGCCTGAGTGCCGCCTTCAGAACCAAGGTGTTAAACTTCCCGGGAGTGGCTTCTCTCTTCCCACCCAAATGAGGGTCAGAGCTTGGGTCCAGGCGGGGAAGGCTGGCCCAGCTGGCTCTAGGTTTCAGGTCCCTTCTCTCCCCTCTGCTGTCTGGATGTTTCTCTGTGAGCTCTTCATCTGTTTAACCTCTGAGCCCAGACTTCCTCTTTTGAACTCTTCAGGGGCACCAGATGTGATCATGATCTGGGGAGGCCTGTGGAAAGCTTCCACTTTGTGAAGATCAGTGATCAACTGGTCTGCTGCACTTTCTCCATTTCCCTTAACCTCAGCTCTGGTTCTGCTCTGGGACTCAGATCTCAAACTGTCCAGTACCGTGGCATGTGGGTGCCTGGGGGCTGGAGGGCTCTGTTCCCTGTCCTGGCTGACGTGCCCTCTCCTGCAGTTCAGTGTGTTTATTCACTGATCAGGGAACGGGGTGAAGGGTGTTGGGAAACATGCTGTTCTGTTCTTTTTTTTTTTTTCCTAGCTGCACTGTGTGTGGCATGGGGGAATCTTAGTTCAGTGAGCAGGGATTGAACCTGTGCCCCCAGCAGCAAAAGCTCAGAATCTTAACCGCTGGACCACCAGGGAAGTCCCAAGTCTAGTCGTGTGTGACCTTGGACCAGACCCTGCCCTCTCTGGGTCTCTTCATGTGTGCAGTGAGGGGTTGGACCTAACAGTTTTGAAGAGCCCTCTCTCCATCTGAACGTAATGAGTCTGAAAGGCAGGCAGTTATCTTGTGTCTTCCCCACTTCCTTCCCTCCACTAGGCTGTGAGCCCAAACCCTGTGAGGGTCAGCTGAGACTTGTTTGGGTATTTGTCCAACTTAATTGTTACCATAGATAAATTAACACAGCGATTCAGGGCTGTGGAGCCAGACCTTTGCCACTGACTGAGCATGTTATCTCTGTGAGCCTGTTTCCTCATCTCAGGGCTCAGTCCTACCTCCGGCACAGCCTTTGTGGCGTAAATGAGATAGTTTGTGGAAGTTCAGGGCTGCCTGGACCTGAGTAAGCGGCTGGGACCACCCACCCTGAGCCAGGCGCCACTGTCGGAGCTGAGAGGTGGCTCCCAAGATGTTTCCTTGAGCTTTGCTTTCAAGAATTTGTCAGCAGTGGATCACAGAGGCATCCCAAGACAAATACGACAGTGTACTAAAAATACGCACCGAGACGAATAGGTTGGGGGTGGAAGGGAAAGAGTGATGGAATCTGAGGGAATAGATGTTGGAAGGCCTCATAGGCCCGGGGGAACACAGAAGCGGAGAAACCAGGAATTTCTAGAATTCCTAGAAACCAGGAAGGAGAGCTCACACGGAGTCCTACCTGTGCACTAACCACTCTCAACCCTCGACAGGCAGTTTTCTCAGTTAGGGAAGTTGCCTTCTGAGATTGGGCGGCAGTAGGAGGGAGACCCTCAGCTGTTGTTTTACTTATTTGGCTGCAAGGGATCTTAGTTGGCAGCTTGTGGAAGCTAGTTCGCTGACCAGGAATAGAACCCAGGCCCCCTGCATTGGGATTTCGGAGTCTTAGCCACTGGACCATCAGTAAAGTCCCCTCTCCGTGTTTTGAGGGGAGGTAGACAAGATTAGAAATGGGAATTGGCATCCAATTAGAGGGGCTTATAAGTCAGGATTATATCATAACCCAGGGGTGGGCTTTGGAGGTTCTTTGGAAAACCTATAGGAGACTTCTCTGGCGGTCCAATGCTTAAGACTCTGTGCTTCCACTGTTGGGGGCAGGGGTTCAATCCCTGCTCGGGAAACTAAGATCCCACATGCCATACAGCATGCCAAAAAAAAAAATTTTTTTTTTTTAAAGGAGAGGTTATGAAGGAAGAGACCAATTGGAAGGCTATTAAAATAGTCCCACCAAGTTCCAGGTGTCTGCAGAAGAAACCATGCTTTTTCCTAGGAGCTGTGACGGAGTTGTTCTGAATCCAAGACACCTCGTTCATCCAACCATCCACTCGTGCAGCTTGTGCTTACGAATGCCTCCTATGTGCCATGCCACTTGCAAGATACTAAAGATATAAATCCTCATCCTTAAGAGATTCTGTTCGTGTCCCTCCCACCCACCTCTCTCCAAAACATGGTATCATACGACACTGGAGCTGGTTTCTGTGGCCAAAGTTCAACAGAGAGAAGTGGTGGGGTCTAAATTAAAAACGAAAGAGAAAGCGGAACCCAGACCGCTGATGTCTCAAAGTGGGAGCACGGGAGGATGGTCGTGGCATCCTAAATGTGGGAGGGGCCTTCAGAAATTCTCACCTCCCTCAGCCAGACAGACAACTGACACTTCACAGGCCCAGGGTCACAGAGCCTTTCAGTGGCAGACAACCTGAGCCGCGCGGTCCTGACCCCCGGTCCAGCACTCATCACCCCCGCAGCGCCTTCCACTTCCTCCAGTCTTCCCTAGAGGGCTTCAGTCCAAAGTCAGCCTCCCTCCAGCTCCGAACAGGTCCCCTCCAGCCCTGAGCCCTGCCTTTTCCCTCAAGAAAAAGACTTCCCAGCAGCTCTGGGCTGGGGTGCGCTCGGGTCTTTACGGCCACGGGGAAGCGTGTGAAGGAAGTGGCTGGCTGGCAGGAGATTGCCCTTTCGACCTGAGCCGAGAGTGACGACTTGGGGATTGCCCCTGTCCTATTTCCTGCTGTTGGAGAGCTCCATGGGAAGTGTGGGCTATTTACAAGACCCCGATATTTGCTGTGGCCGGCTTTGCTGAGAGCCAAGTCACCGCCAGAGTGATCCCACTGGAGAAGCCCCTCCTCGGCGTCCTCTGCTGTCAGGCAAAGGAGATGGCTAACTATGCTGCTAACCGGAGTCCAAGTGCTGATGCAAGTTACCTGAAGACAGAGGCAACACGTCATGGATAGACTAAACTGGAAATGGTCTGCAAGATCATCCCAACCAAGCCTCCTATTTCCCAAGTTGGGAAACGGAGGCCCCAGAGTTGAACTGCGGCCCTGGGGTGACCCCTGTGAGCAGCACCCAGTTGTCCTGATTCCAGCTCTTCTCTCTGCTGACACTCGCCTTCCTGCTGACAGCAGAGCTGAGAACAAGATGGGGAAGTGTTGAGTTGACTGGCCCACAGTTCAGAACCCAGAGCGGTAGATCACCACTCCAACGGGCCTCTCCACACCCTTCAGACTTCAGGTTTCCCGGGTCAGACTTCCCCCACTTCACACCAGCACTTAGACGAGTGGGAAATGCTGGTTCTGCACCGAGCCCACCACTCAGTAGTTAGATCTATGGAGGGAGGCAGGCAGTTCGGCCTTGATTCGAATGCCAGCCAACCACTGGGAAGTAGATAGGTCACTTGGCCTCTCTGTGCCTTGACATCCTCATCTGTAAAATGGGAACGACCAAGATTTCTATCTCACAGGGTTGTTGTGAAGATGAAATAGGCAATGCATGTCTGAGCACACTATCTGGGATACAGCAAGGGCTCAATAAATATCAGCTCTTTGTTAGTAATCAATAGGCTGGATTCCATTTGAGAGCAGAGAAAGAGAAGGAGTCTCTTTCAAGACCTTCTGATGGTTTACTGAGTCCCTGCAACTGTGCTCCTTACTCTCAGAGAAAGCTAAGTGGGAAAATGTTATAAGAAGAATTCAACCAGGCACACAGTAGCAAGGGATACCAAGAGGCCACACATGAACCACAGACAGGCCACAAAAAGACTCCCTGGAAAGTGGATATGTGAGAAGCACCTCAAAAGATGGGTAGAGAGGGAATTCCCTGGCCATTCAGTGATTCAGATGCTGAGCTTTCACTGCAAGGGGTGCAGGTTTGATCCCTGGTCGGGGAACTAACATCCCGAAAGCCAAGTAGCATGGCTTGGGGTAGAGGGGGAGGGGGAGAGATGGGTAGAAAAGATATTGAAGGAGGGAGAGAGTCCTTTGAGGTAAGATACAGAGGTGGGGAGTGGAGGCAGTGGGGTGTGCTCCTGAGGGCCTTGCCGCATGCCCAGCATGAGGACACCACTCAGGACAGTCATGGAGATTCCAGGTTGGAGTCTGGCGTTTACCCTGTGGGCCCTGGCCAGCCCATGAAGGCGCTGGGGATGGGAGTAGTAAGATCAGAGACATCCTTAGAAAACTGTTTCTGGGGATCAGCGTGGAGGAGGAGACCAGCCCGGCAGCTGGGAGACCATTGAACAGGCTTGCAGTTATTCCCCAGATGTGGAGGGATGAGGATGCGAGCCAGGGCTGGGGAAGCAGAGATGGAGAAAAGAGAAGAAGGATGCATGGGGGAGCAAGGAACCAAGGAAACTGCCCTAACTGCTATGGGGAGCAAGAGGGGAGGCCAAGGTGAAGCCAGGCATGATCACCTGGGAGTCAGAGGCAGCAGGAAGTGTTTTAAAGCCAAGCACCCTGGTGTAGCCTTCCCTTCACCCTCTGCTCAGCTAGGTGAGGCCCAAGGAGGCTCTCGACCGGAGCCTTCTGAGAACGGGCCCTTCCTTCCATCTGTGGGATAGTCCTACTCCTTCCTCCAGCTACCACCTGCCCTCAACGCTGCCAGCTGTAACCAGAACCCCTGAGGGGCTCCTCCACTGAGATCGCCATGGACCTTGACCTGGAGACAGCCATGGGTGGGAGGGGAGGGCCTGATAGGAGACAAGGAGGGTGGGGGCTGACACAGAAATCTCAAGCCTGTGCTGGGCCAGCCATCTCCACTTCCACTTGCCCTTACATCTGGCATCTACTCAAAGCTCATAAGTACTACTATCCACCCCACACACAATTCCAAACCACAGCCACGCGTAGCCACATGATGTACACACTCTGTATACCCAGACCCACCTTTCCCACCAGGGCTGCCAAAACTGGCCTGTTTTCCCTACCAGAATGATCTTGTTATTGCGAACCAGGGAAACAGGAAAAAAGGTAGTCTCTATCCTCACGGAGAAGGCGATGGCTCCCCTCTCCAGTACTCTTGCCTGGAAAATCCCATGGACGGAGGAGGCTGGTAGGCTGCAGTCCATGAGGTCGCAAAGAGTCAGACACGACTGAGCGACTTCACTTTCATTTTTCACTTTCATGCATTGGAGAAGGAAATGGTAACCCACTCCAGTGTTCTTGCCTGGAGAATCTCAGGGACGGGGGAGCCTGGTGGGCTGCCGTCAATGGGGTCGCACAGAGTCATACACGACTGAAGCGACTTAGCAGCAGCATACCCAGACTCAGAAATACATATTCTTGACCACAGAGAGAAAAATGATTAGGTCTCAAATACACAGAGGGTCACAAACAGAAAGACAGACGTCGCTGCCCACAGATGCACCGGTGGCCACACGGGAAGGGCCTCACGCACATCGGCACAGTTGCTTTTCGCACACACTTGCTAGGGCACAGGTGAGTTCACACTTTTCTTGGCACCCAGCCTGTGTGTAGAGCACACAACTCCAGGAACCTGTGACCTGCTTGTTCCTGTGTGTGTTCTTTGTTCTGTTCCTCTACAGGAGGAGAAACAGCCAGGCTGTCTGGGGGACAGATTCCGGGCCTAACTCCGCCCTGTAGGAGGGGGATCAGCCTTGCAATGGAGAAGAATCTCTAGGGAAGGTTTCCCAGAGGAAGTGAGGCTCAGGTGAGTGAAATATAAAGCTGCAGGAGGAAGAGAGATTTTCCTTTAAAAGTCTCCATCCTGTTCTTCACTTTTCTTAGCCTGCTCTAGAAGAAGCTGGTGGTGAAAGGGTTAACAGCACCACGTGCCCCTCACCCCCTTCCCCAACCTCCTTCTCTTGGGCCTGGGAAAACCTGAGCACTGGGATTTGCCCTGATGCCTTTTCCCAGGATAAAACTCCCCAGGTGAGTGAGATGGAAACCTAAAATGAAACTTTGCCAGACTTCCCAGCCTGGGGCCCCATTACCGTCACCCTTGTCAGCAGCTACAGTACCAGATCCACTATGATCGTGCCCTCTGCCTGAAGCCTGCTCTCCTGGGGTTGGAAAGTGCGCTTGTGACGTCCCCTACTGGGTCTCAGGGTCCTGACCTCAGGAGGATGTTTCAGGAACTAAACGAGATTAAGCACAGGCAGATTCTAGCACAATGCCTAGGTACCCAGGATGGTCAGGCCCTATTACCTGCCTTCCCAATTCCCTGCCTCTCCCAGGGTCCCTTCTCTCCCCCTGGCCTTCTCCCATCCTGGGGTCCAGGTTAATGGGAGTACAATATTTGCATAGACATGAGACCTCACACCGGGGAAATTCCCCGGTGACCAGGCTTCCTTTCTGAGGTCAGGCCACATCATCAGACCCTGCTCCTTCCTCTCCGGCTCCCCCCGGCCTCCTGCTGGCTTTGGTCCCTTCTATCTGGGTGCTGTAGATCCAGGCTCACAGATTTAGTCCCATCCTTTCATCCGGGGTGGTGTCCAAGAGGGTGTGAAGGCAGAGGGTGGGCTGGAAATCTGGAATGAAAACAAGTTACAAGGGATACAGGAAAAGGCAAAAGGCGGGAGGTGTTCTGGAAACCTGGACTGTAATGCTGACGTGACTTTGAGCATAAGCTTTCCCCTACCTGGGCCTTCCTTAGTCTCTCCTTCTCTCCGGCCAGGGGGTTGGTCTGAACAATCTCAGAGCTTCGTTCCAGAGCTGATAGGCTAAGAGGCCACTTCCTTTAGCAGCGCAGTCTTGCAACATCTGTCCTTGGATCTTCCTCCTTTGACTGAATCTTGCAACATTCTGCCCTGTATCTGTTTCCCTGGGAAACACACTTTTGCAAAACACACCCCTAAATTCCATTTTTCAGACCTTTACAGGATTCTATGTACCTCCTTCCCTCGACTTGGCTTGAGTTTTAATGTTCCCTTTCGCATTCACCATATTATGATGTCCTGTGACCCACAAAAGTGGAATAGAGCTTCCAGATCCGTCCTCCTTGTGGTTTCTGCCCCTGGCACTGAAAAGACACCTTCCCTGATACATGAAAGAGGAACAGTGAGGTCCTGCAACCACCTGTATCAGAACCAACCGTTAGAAAAGAACTTTGAGGGACTTCCCTAGGGGTCCAGTGGCTAAGACTCCATGCTCTCAATGTGGGGGGCCTGGGTTTGATCCCTGGTCAAGGGAACTAGATCTCACATGCTGCGACAAATATGGAAGATCCTGCCTGCTGCAACTAAGACCTGGTACAGCCAAATAAATGAATGTTTAAAAAACCCAGGCACAGCCAAATAAATGAATATTAAAAAAAAAAAAAAGACCCTTGAAAACAGTGGGCAAACTTGTGACTTTAATTAACCTGGGGAGCTATTAAAATACCAATCCCAGGCCATACTCCGCCCCTTGAGATTCTATTATTATTACTATAAAGTGGGGCCTGGACATCTGTATTTCCACAAAGCTCCTAAGATGATTCTGATGTACTGCCTGGATTGAGAGTCACTGATCTGAGGCACCCATCCAAGACCAAATGGGTCAGATGATTCCGACGGACACTCAAGTTGACAAATGCTTGACCTATGATATTCTTTATGAAATCCTCCTAATGGACACCCCTTCTATACACACAGCTCTTCCCAGGGTTACAGGTGGACAAGGAGAATTGATTCCTTTCCACAAATGAGGAAGGTGAGAGACAGAGAGAGGAAATGTCTGCTGAGGTCAGAGTGAGTCAGCAACAGCCATGGGCCTGGCACCTGGTGGAGGCCTCGAACCCCTGGCATCCTAGGCCCATGCCAGCACCCCTGGACTCAAAGCATTCTTGCAGAAGACGTGGATTTGACATCTGGGTGACCCAGAGACATGCTCGCACACTTGGTACCTCCCACTAGTTTATGACAGTGAGTTCTCCTTGGCTGCCTGTGTTCGAGCAGGTAATTCTCATTTCAGAGTTGGAAGATCCAGTTTAGGGGACTTGGGCTTTTCAAACTCCACTAAGTTCCAAGATCACCCTTGAAAGTTTATTTAAAGTGCCATCTCTAGGGCCCTAGTCCCCAGAGAGGCTGATATCTTAGGTCCATGGTGGGATCCAGAAATCTGCCCCAAGTCCTGGGCTAGGTTCCAATGGCATTGGGGTAAATTTCAACAGAATTGGTGAATCAGGAAACCCACAGAGTCAAATCCATTCATTCGCTAAACAAATACTGATTGACGAGTATGAGGCTGACTCAATGCTATTCCCACAACATTAGCAACAAGACCAGAGATGTCAGGGTGGGAGAGGAAATTAAGGAGGGAGGCATGGGATAATTAAGTAGCAAAGTCATTCGTCCTATTCTGTGAGAGCTTCCCCCTGTATATCCACATTTCACTCATCTTTTGAAGTTCAGCAAAGATATCATTTCCCTCAGGTGAACTCTGGAGACGTTCATTACCTGGGTTTGAACTCCAGCTATGCCAAGTAGTAGCTGTTGGCTTAGACCACCGTAAGCCTCAGTTTCCTCATTTGTAAAACAGCAGTACCAATCTCACAGGGTTCTGATGAGGAATGCATTTAAGAACACTTAGTACCATGCCTCGGCGAAGGCAATGGCAACCCACTCCAGTGCTCTTGCCTGGAAAATCCCATGGACGGAGAAGTCTGGTGAGCTGCAGTCTATGGGGTCGCTAGGAGTCGGACACGACTAAGCGACTTCACTTTCACTTTTCGCTTTCATGCATTGGAGAAGGAAACGGCAACCCACTCCAGTGTTCTTGCCTGGAGAATCCCAGGGACGGGGGAGCCTGGTGGGCTGCCGTCTATGGGGTCACACAGAGTTGGACACGACTGAGGCGACTTAGCAGCAGCGGCAGCAGCAGTACCATGCCTGTACACATTAATCTGAAGTATTAGCAATTAGTGTTATTATTTCCTGACCATCTTGGCCTGCTCTGATTTCTTCATCCTCTGAACTTTTAGCTTTCCTTACAGTATCAGAATGGAAGATCCCTTAGTGATCATCTATCTGATTCCTTCCTGTTATGAAAAGAGAAGCTGAGGACCAGAGAGGTGATGGAATTTGCCCAAGGCCACACAGCAAGGCAGCAGCAATACCATGCCTGTACACATTAATCTGAAGTATTAGCAATTAGTGTTATTATTTCCTGACCATCTTGGCCTGCTCTGATTTCTTCATCCTCTGAACTTTTAGCTTTCCTTACAGTATCAGAATGGAAGATCCCTTAGTGATCATCTATCTGATTCCTTCCTGTTATGAAAAGAGAAGCTGAGGACCAGAGACGTGATGGAATTTGCCCAAGGCCACACAGCAGGACTCAAACTCAAGTCTTCTGATGCCCGGTCCCAGGGCTTCTTATTTCTTAATGTCTATCCCTTGACCCAAACAGAGAAGGCAATTTCAGGATATCTACGGCTGGAAGAAGGACAATGGGGAAGAGAAGGTGAGAGGAGTTGATTGCTTTCAGCATTTCGGCAGGGAAAGCCAAGAGCTAATCTTCCCACAGGGTGTGCGAACCAAGTGTTCAAATTGGAGATTCCAGCTCAGGTGGGTCTAGGTCCTTGAGCCTTGTTAGCTCTTTAAGTTCCCTCCAACCAGCCCTGGGTGGGCAAATTCATAGAGGATCTATGATTTTTGTGGCCTCAGGAGAGGACATCCCATGTAGCGGGGAAGTATCAGAATCCAGGAATCAGGGCTGGATTACACAATCTCCTGATGAGGAATCTGAAACTCTGTTTCCTTGATGAACGGACATTCTTTAAATTCCCAGAAGGCTCTGGATGACTCAGGGGGCTTATGCGGGGCCGCTAGCAGGCTTCATAAAGGGCCAGGAGGGAGATCTCTCTCCCTGATGCTGAGTCCTGCCACCATCCCAAACGCCTGTTTCCTGTTGGGGCCATAAGGGAGGCCTTGCCATCTGGTATCAGAGGGAAAAGATGGAGCATCTGACAGCGAGGGCGTGAGAAGGTATATTTTTATTCTCCAAAGAGAAAAGAGCTCACGTTCAAAGAAGGGTATTGTCCTTTGCACCTGGCCTAGCTCAAGGACCGATGTCATTCATTCTGTAGAACTTTCTGTGAGCTTTGTCAGTGTAGCTGCTTGCCACCTGTGGCTATTGAAATATTTAAAACGTGGCCTGTGCAAGCAGGAGCCTGAGTGTAGTGTGGGAAAGAGCCCTGGACTAGGAGTCAGGAAGTCCCTCGATTTACTCACATGGAAAATCACTTCCCTCTGTCTGTTCCTTACTTCCACGTCTGTAAAGTGAGGCTGTTGGGCCAAGAGTTCTCTCTGGCATTCCCTGGGCAGTCCCTATCTGAAGGGCACAGCAGCAGTAGAGGATCAGAGTCAGTAGACTCTCCACTCCATCACACCTGTCCCCCCACCTCCCAGTGCCCTGCCCAGGGCTGACATAGTCCCCTGATATCCAGCCCTGTGTGTTTCTCCAGACCCACCTTGGGGACATCCCCCTTGCATGCTTCAGACTCCATGGTTTCAAAAATGGTTCACTCCACTGAGTGTGAACACTTTTCAGCTCCCTGAATGTACTCTCTTTCTTCTCTTTGCATATTCTGTTCCCTTTACTGAGAACACCCTTCCTTATACTCTTGCTTGGCTACTTCTAGGTCTCAGCCAAGGTGTCCCTTCCTTTGAGAAGACCTCCCAGATGCCAAATCCTGACCAGATGTTCCCTTGTCCAGGCTCCTATAGCTCCCTGTATTTCTGCTGTCAACATACATCTCTACCACACTTGACTGTAATTACCTATAAATTTGCCTACAGCCCCCAGAGCAATGCTATCCAGTAGACATTTGTATGATGATGGAAATGTTCTATACATGTGTAGTCTAAGGTGGGAGCCACATACGGCTACTGAACACCTGCAGTGTGGCTGGTGCTACATTGCAGGAACTGAATTATTAATTTTATTAATTTCAACTCATTTATATTTAAACAGCCATGCATGGTTAATGTCAATTGTACTGGACAGGGCAGCCAGCCCACAGTCTGTGAGGTCTGAGTGGGCAGGAAGGGGGTCTGACTTGTCCATTCCTATGTCTTCAGTGGTCTAGAATGTTGTGTGAGAATGAAGACACTCCAGAACTGGGAGAAAGGTCAGTTCATCCAGATAGTCCCCAAATGTCCCCCCACTCAGGCGTCTTTTCAGTAGATAATGAGCTGGGACATTCTGTTTGTAAAGTTCAGTTCAGTTCAGTCACTCAGTCATGTCCAGCTCTTTGAGACCCCACGGACTGCAGCACACCAGGCTTCCCTGTCCATCACCAACTCCTGGAGCTTACGCAAAATTATGTCCATCGAGTCAGTAATGCCATCCAGCCATCTCGCATCAGTTCCTCGGTGCTCAGCTTTCTTTATAGTCCAAGTCTCATATCCATACATGACTACTGGAAAAAACAGAGCTTTGACTAGACAGACCTTTGTTGGCAAAGTAAAGTCTCTGCTTTTTAATATGCTGTCTAGGTTGGTCATAGCTTTTCTTTCAAGGAGCAAGCATCTTTTATTTTCATGGCTGCAGTCACCATCTACAGGGATTTTGGAGCCCCCCAAAATAAAGTCTGTCACTGTTTCCATTGTTTCCCCATCTATTTGCCATGAAGTGATAGAACTGGATACCATGAACTTAGTTTTCTGCATGTTGCGTTTTAAGCCAACTTTTTCGCTCTTCTCTTTCACTTTCATCAAGAGACTCTTTAGTTCTTCTTCACTTTCTGCCATAAGGGTGGTGTTTGTAAAGTAGTCAACAGTTTACAAAAAATGTCTGTAAACTCTCATTTTGATTATCATTGCAGGAGGCTGGCAAAGCGGGACTCATTATCCTATTTTATAGCATAGGATCACTGAGGCTCAGGATGGGGAAGTGAGTCTCATGACTGAGTGCAGAGCTGGGCTGCTCATCGGTGGGTAGATCTCTAAGGCCCCACTTAGCATCCCGGTGAGATCCAGCCCAAAGGGAAGGAGGGGGCTTTTCCCTTCCCTGTGGAGAAGCCACAGAAACTAAGTGGAAACAGATGGGATGATGGGAGGTGGGGGGTGGGTAGGAGGATGTGGGCCGGGTGTCTGGTGATTTCCTCAGGACCCTGGGCACTGGAATCCCCCATTTTAGGCAAAGGAAGAGACTGAGATCCTTGGGAGAACCCAGAGGTGGGGTGGGGTGGGCCGGCCCGGTGGCCTCTGCCCCCGTGCCTATTCCTGGCCCAGCCACAGAATCATCAGGCTTCTGGCGCTCCCCCGGAGCCCCCTCCCTGCCCTGGAATTCACAGCAAGTGACAGCCAGTCTGGGAAGTGACAGGTGGGGAACTGACAAAGGAGGGCCCTGTGCTCTGCCAGGGGGCGGGATGGGGCCTCAGCTGAGTCTGTGGGGCTGCCTGCGCCTCCATCTCGGGGAATTCCCCTCCTGCCTAAAAGTCAGCCCGGCCCAGCTCTCCTTCCTGCAGAAGCACAGTGAGCTGAGGCGCCTTCTCAGGCGGCAGCCCCTGCTGCATAGACCCCGTCATCTTCTCCTGCCCTTCCCCAGGTGAGTTACTGCCCAGGGTGGTAAGCCAGGATGGGCCAAGGTTCACTGCACAAGACTGTGGGGCCACCAGACCCTCTGGCTCTGGGCCACGAGCCACCTGGCGCCCGGATTTTCTGCCAGCTAGTGTCTGTGGCTGCCCTGACCCAGCTCCCTCGCCCACTCCCTGGGGCTGGGCTCCGCACCTCTACCTCCTAGCCTGCCCTCATTCTCTTCTTGCCTCTCTCCCTCCATTTCTTACTTCCTCTTCCTGCCCTCCTCTCCTTGCCTTCTCAGCCAGTCATTTTCTCTCTAGTCACCAGCAGTTTTTCCAAAGGGAAGGAAAAGAAAGATCTACTTTTGTCTTATCCTTTTCCCAAGAGAAGGGAGCAGGTTCACAAGTATGAAGGCCGGTGTCTGTGTGTGTGTGTGTGTGTGTGTGTGTGTGTGTGCGCACGAGCAGGGGTGAGAATATGCGTCTATGTTTGTGAGCGTGTGTCAGATCTCCCAAGATGCTTATGTGGAAGGCAGTGTGAGGCAGCGTGTGTGAGCATGTTTATGTATTTGTGTGTTGTCTGGGTCATTATATGATTGTGTGTCGGCGAGTTTTTGAGGGTATGTGGACGTGTGTGAGGCACTTCAGTGATCTAAAGCTAGATAGGAAGAAACTAGGTGGGAGTCTGCCCTGCCTCCCTTGGGAACACGGTGGAAGGCTGGCACCCTCCTTAACAGGGGGCAAAAGGGCCTGCAGAGGGCTCCCCTACCTGCTCTCCTCCAGGGTCAGCTGGCCCTTTCTATGGTTGAGCTCGTAACAGAGAGAGCCCAAGGCACTAGGAGTGGGTGACGGCTGGCAGACAGTGGTGATCCGGCCTCCTCTTTGATCACAAACAGTCCAGATTTTCCAGAGCGGGTCAGAGGCCCAGCCCAGGGAAGTCCCTGGCTAGGAGGGGCAAGGAGTGGAGGCCAAGTCACTGTCACAGTGGCTTTTGGGCTGGAGAAGAATGAAGGGAGAAGTGGGAGTGGCCCAGAAGAGGGTGCAGAGCAGAGGCCTTGGGGTGAGGCTGAAGGAGGATTGTTCTCAGGGCCCTGCCAGGGCTTCCCAGGATTAGGAAATGCTCTGGTTCCCTCGGGTCTGCTTCCTTCAGGGGCTGAGAGGAGCCTGGCTGACCTTTGCCAACTTCCAGGAGGATGACAAGGGGCAAGCTTGGCTCCAAACCCAGATCCACTTGACATTCTGAGTTGCAGATACGGGAGGCCAGAGGGAGAGGGCCTGGAGGAAGGGAGGCCTGGGGCTCCTAGGAACCGTGGGAGGGGCCTGGCTTGGCCACGTCTGCTGCAGGCCACAGCTGGGAATTCCCCTCAGTGTCACTTTGCCCTTGCCTCTTCTCCAGCAGTGCCCAGAAAACATAGAGTAAAAGGCAGGCCCAGGGATGCAGTGGAAACAGTTGGAACGAAAAAGAAAAAAGAAAAAATAGGAAAGACACTGGAGGAACAGTTAGGAAAAAAGCCTTCTAAGGCGTGATGTTTCCGAGAAACTTTTGTGCGGTCTACGGCAAGTTCTTCCACAGCTCTGGGCTCTGAGGTCCTCACTGGAAGGAGAGGAATGATCCCTGCCCGCCCTGTGGACTGGGTCATGATTATCATTGTCACCTCTCACTGATGTCACGCTCTCTGGTGTTCCATGCTTTCTACTCCGTGCACTGTTCTAACCTTCCTGTTACTGATGAGGACCCTGGGGGAGAGTCCTCTCGAGGTGTAAGCGCCAGGTCTATCTGACCCCAGCACCTACCTTCTCACTCTTGCGTGACATGCCTCTTGAAAGTGGGGCAAACTGTGACTATGAAATGGTTTAACTCATCTTAAAGTGCTGAATGTATGTGAAAAGTTATGGCTTTCTTAGCACCGTCGTATCCATCCTCTCATGTGGTTATTTGGGAAATAAATAGAATTTAAAACACCTTTTCAGGCTGAGGGTGGGAAGAAGGGGTCATAGACTCTGCTCACTGATTTAGTCTTTACTCCCAAATATGATCACCTCCTATGACTACAGCTGACACCATGTGCTTGACATGCATTTCTCACTTATCACTGAAATCTCCCTCTCATATGCACACACCCAACACCAAAAAGCACCTAGAATCTATCACAGGGTTTTCCATTCCTGAGATTGTCCCCAGGCTATGGAGACGTGGGACTGGATCTAAGGAGGTACCCGGACCCAGGACTGATCTTTTCTTAGTTCATTGGTTGCTCATCCCTGCTATCCAAGGCTCTGACTCACTAATTAACCTACAGGAGTGAGGCAGGTGCTGTTTGCTTTAGAAGCTCTGTTCCCATCACTGAGGTGTGGAAATAGCGTTGCTCTGGCAGCAGGCAACTTAAGTACTATTCCAAACTTGCTGTAAGACTTCTGACAAGTCCCTGGCCCATGCTGGCCCTCAGGCAGTGGTTTCATCCCTATAGAAAAGGGCCCTTTCTCAGGACCCTTTAAGGACTGGCATGTTGAGTATTGTGCCCTGTAAGCTGGCGAGACTCTACAGCCTAATGCTCAAGAGTGTTAAGAGTTTCAGAGCCAGGATCTTCCCATGACTTGCCGCAGTGGATGCCACCTAACAGCTCAGAGCCCCAGTTTCATCTGTGAAGTGGGGGTTATAATGGTTCCGACCTCAGAGGCTGGCTGGGAGATACATTATGTGAAAGTGCAGACCTAGCCACAGCAAATATTCCATTGATGTTACCACCTCATGTCTTTAATACGCAGCCTTCACTCCTCTTTAGGCACTTGATTTAGAGCTTAACCACTCACAGGTTGATAGTTTTTGGTATGCATTTTATTTCTCTCAAATGTGGATTTAGGTGTGACTTTGGAGCAGCCTTGGTGGAGGCGATAGAAAGGGGCTGGTTGTAGAAAGGAGACTGGGTCACTGCATGCCTTGAAACAAAACAAAATGAAACCACACACAGGTCTTTTGATTCTCCTCCCAGGTGGGACTTTGCGTAGGTGCCTATCCTCATTCTGGAAGAGCAAGAGGTTCCCAGTGGCCTGAGTCACTCGGTTCTCAGTGTCAGACTCAGCTTCCCAGTTTGGCAAGTTCCTTTCAGGTCTGGAGGGAGCAGAGAGTGCCAATCTAGGGGGCCTGTCTCCCACCCCACCGAGCCCCTAGAGTTGAGGGTCCCATAGAGTTTGTGGATAGTGGGATGGAACCTAGGGAGGCCACATTCCTGGGTTTAACACTAAAGTTCTACTCAATGCATGTGATTCACATCTATAAACCACTATCTTTTCTTGAATGGCTACTGTGTGCCAAGCTCTGGGCTTGACTTACATGATCTCATTTATCATGATCACCTAAGGGGTAGGTAATCATATCTCCACTTTTTAGAGAGGAACAGAGGCTTAGAGAGGCCACCCAGGACATCAGTGTTTGAGTGGTTAGAAGTCCCATTAGTTAGGTCCATAGCCTGTGATCATCATAAGTGTTGAGTTTCTGTAAGAAAGTAAGAAAACTTAGGGTACATAATGCAGTGGAAAGAGTATATATGACTTGGAGCCAAGGTCCTGGGTTCCAACCCTGGTTATATCACTCGATGTGTGTGGCCTTAAGTAAATCCTTACTACATCAGTCCCCAACCTCTTTGCCATTAAGAACGGGATTTGTGGAAAACAGTTTTTTCATGGACTGGGGTGGAAGGGATGGTTTGGGGATGATTCAAGAGTGTTACATTTATTTCTATTATTATTACATCAGCTCCACCTCAGATCATTAGGCATTAGATTCCGAAGGTTTGGGACCCCTGCTTTTATTACATTGAAGACTCAGTTTACTGATCTGCCAAATAGGGGATTGTGATCAATAATCCTATGGCCTTTAACATGGTGGAATCTTTGAAAGTCAAACAGACTGGAAAGGACGAAAGGGGTGAGTGTAGTCATCACTTCGAAGAGATGAGTCTTCTCACACATTGTAAATGTTAAGAAAAATTATCCAAAAGTAGGGAATCGGGCAAAAAGATGACTGTGTGACCTTTTTATGCCATTCTAGAGCCCTAACAAGCCCGCTTCTAGGAGTCATCCTGTACTTTGTGGGATGAAACAATTCACCTAATTCTCTAAGGTCAGACATTTAGAAAAATAGCTGAAGTAGTTTGGAAACAAGATGCAAATAATTGGAGACTTTTCATTTTTTAAAGTAAATTTCAGTGTTCATGAGAAGACTTGGGTTGGGCATTTTAGGAAAAGGCAAATTGGGAATTACAGACAAGAGCAGAATGAACAAAAACTAGGCTGGGGGATCCTAATGGGTGAGGGGATGCCTGAGAGCTGCAGTATGAATCAGTCCAAGATTGTAATCTCCCAGTACCCTTCCGAATTGGTTTCACTCAATGGTGCTTTGTTTGGTGTTCACATCCCTCTCTTCAATTTATTTTTGCAATTAAGATGAACTAGAATTGTTTTGAGAATTTGATAACCCCTTTGAAGTAACTAAAAGCATCAAGGAGAAATGTCTGTTTAGTTCCTTGGCCCATTTTTTGATTGGGTCGTTTATTTTTCTGGAATTGAGCTGCAGGAGTTAAACACACACTTTTTGAACCATGAACTGGTGATAGACCAGAAGCCGCAGCTTCTGGCAAGTGAAGAAATATTCAAAAGCCACAGACTCTGAGCTCAAAGCCAAATCTGGGCATGGCTTATCATCCTCACCTCTTTCTTTTAGTCCTTTTGGCTTCAGCATTGATTCAATAATCATACTTGAAACGAAGTTCACACAGATTCGTGCTGTTTTAATCACTTGTTGTTTTAAACACTGGAGACTTTCCCTACAGCCCAGCTGTGTCATTCACAAAAACACTGTCCCCTGTGAGAATTATAAGATAAAATCATATGTTCTTAGTTATCCAACTTTTTATCCTCTAACATCCCCCTACTGAGTTCACCCTGGTCCCTGGTAGCCTGTTAACATCTGCTCTACCGCATGATGGGTGAACAAACAACTGGAAACAACTGGTAGAAAAGACAGCTTATTTGATGAACCATAGCTTTGTTTTGTCTGTAATTTGCCTTTTCACTGTGAACTCACTGCCTCCCTCACACAGGGGTGCTGCAAAGAGAAAGGTGGTTTTAAATGTGGTTTTCATCATATCCCTAAATATGCAAGCCTTTCAGGTTCTGCTGAAGCCACATAGAAATCTCTGGATGCCACTGGGCAGAAAATCTCCTTCATTCATTCAACACAGACAAGAGAAGCTGAGGGTAGATTCCTCTTTCCTTACAACAGCTACAGCAGAATGTTCCTGTGCTATGGTCTGTTTCATTTGCCATTATCCTTATACCACCAGAATGATCTATTAAAAAATGACCAATGTAATCACACACACAACCTTCCTCCCCTCCCTTCCAAATGGTTTCCACTGCTGTTAGTGTGAAATCCAAAGCCTTCACCATTGCCTCGTCTGTGCCTACTTCCCCAAGCCCATCTTGTGCCTTTCATGCTTTCTTTCTATTCCTTTCTAGCTTCTTTCTATTCCTGAAATATACTAAACTCCTCCCCACCTCAGGACCTTTGCACATGCTATTCTCACTGCTTAAAATACTCCTCTCATTCAATAGCTCACCACATGGCCAGCACCCTCTCTCAGTCAGATTTCATTCAGCTCAAAGGTCATATTTTCAGAAAAGATGCTTTTGCCTCAATTCAAAGTAACTGCCACCCTAGGCCACTACTCAGTTTTCTATTACATCATTATGCTTTGTTTTCCTTAAAGTCCATGTCACTTTTATCTTATTTAATGTCTAGGTTTCCCTGGAATGCAAGAGCTATCAGAACAGGGGACCTGCTGATCTTGTTCAACTCTCTGTTGTCAGGAATAAAGCAAACATATAGTGAGTAACGGGGAAGGCAATGGCACCCCACCCCAGTACTCTTGCCTGGAAAATCCAATGGATGGAGGAGCCTGGTGGGCTGCAGTCCATGGGGTCGCTAACAGTCAGACAGACTGAGCTACTTCACTTTCACTTTTCTCTTTCATGCATTGGAGAAGGAAATGGCAACCCACTCCAGTATTCTTGCCTGGAGAATCCCAGGGATGGGGGAGCCTGGTGGGCTGCCGTCTATGGGGTCACACAGAGTCGG
>SJYX01006472.1:0-10060 GCA_006410675.1 Oreotragus oreotragus
ACCAGTCTCCTCCGTCCATTGGATTTTCCAGGCAAGAGTACTGGGGTGGGGTGCCATTGCCTTCCCCGTCATTTTTTGTGTGGCTGAGTAATATTCCACTGTATATACATACCACATAAACATAACTACGCCTTCTTTATCCACTTAGGTGGACACTTAGGTTGCTTCCATCCCTTGGCAATTGTAAATAATGCTGCTATAAACATTGGGGTGCATGTATCCTTTTGAATTAGTCTTTTGATTTTCTTCTGATAAATACCCAGGAGTGGATTGTTGGCTCATATGGTAGCTCTATTTTTAATTTTTTGAAGAATCTTCATACTGTCTTCCATAGCAGGTGTACCAGTTTACATTCCCACAGTGTGCTAGGGTTCCTTTTTCTCCCCATCCTGGCCAACACTGATTATTTCTTGCCTTTTTGACAAGAGCCATGCTGACAAGTATGAGGCAACATCTCATTATGGTTTTGATTTACATTTCCCTGATGATTAGTGATGTCGAGCATCTTTTCTTGTGCCTGTTGGTCACGTGTATGTCTTCTTTGGAAAAATGACTATTCAGTTCCTCTGCCCATCTTTTAATCAAGTTGTTTTCTTTTTGGAAATTGAGTTGTATGAGTTATATATATATATTTTTTTCTCTTGTCAAGTAGTTTTATTTATCTATTGGAGGATAATCACTTTCCAATGTTGTGTTTCTGCTGTACAACAATGTGAATCAGCTCTAAGTTCACATATATCCTCTCCCTCCTGAGTCTCCCTTCTCCCCCCTCCACATCCTACCCCTGGGTCATCACAGAGCACCCAGCTGAGTTCCCTGTGCTATACAGTGGCTTCTGGCTAGCTAGCTATCTTACACCTTTATATATTTTTTATATTAACCTCTTATCAGACAAATAGTTTGTAAATATCTTCTTCCATTCAGTAGGCTGTCTTTTCATTTTGTTGGTGGTTTCCTTTGCTGTGTAAAAGCTTTTAAGTTTGTCATTCCCATTTGTTTACTTTTGTTTTTGTTGTCCTTGCCCGAGGAGACAGATCAAAAAAATACTGCTAAAATCAATGTCAAAGAGCATACTGCCTATGTTCTATTCTAGGAGTTTTATGATTTCGGGTCTTATGTTTATGCTTTTGCTCCATTTTGAGTTTATTTTTATATATGGTGTGAGAAAATGTTCTAATTTCTTTTACATGTAGCTGTCCAGTTTTCCCAGCACCATTTATTGAAGAGACTGTCGTTCCTCCATTGTACATTCTTGCCTCCTTTGTCATAGGTTAACTGACCCTCCGTGTATGGGTTTATTTCTAGATAAGCCATAATTCTTAAACTTTAACAAGACATAGAAAATTTGACTTAAGCCAGGGATGAGAGGAGAGAATCTTTTTCTTTTATGGTCACGCCAAGTGGCATGCAGGATCTTAGTTCCCCGACCAGGGATCGAACTCATGTACCCTCCAGTGGAAGCTCAGAGACCTAATCCCTGGAACACCAGGGAGTGAGAGGAGGGAATCTTTTTAAAGAGACACCAAATATTTATTTGTCACCACTCAATCTCATGAACTCTAATCACTGCCTGAAAATTAATCTGTCACCATGTCAGGTCTCCTAAACAGGTAAAGAAAAGCAGAGTCATCTTCTATTGAATAGCACCTGTCAGAGGGTTGCCAAAACTCTGGAAAGACTTCTCAGGCAATGTTAACTGTGCAATCCACAGCTAGAGCACAGACCAGCTTCCACAAGAGATGCCAGTATGACCTGAAATGTAATATTTCAAATTGCAAATATCTCCTTACTGTGGAAGAATAAATTGCAGTCAACCTTTATGGACAGCAATTTTGTCAATATTAAAGTCCTTAAATAAAAGCATTTATACCCTTTTGTTTAGAAATTCCACTTCTAGAATTGCATTCAAATAAACCAAAGATGTATTTTGATAATGTATGTAAGAAGATGTTTATCACAATATTATTTATAACAGCAAAGACAAGCAAAAGAAACCAGTGTGAAAAAATAGGGCACCCAAAGGACTGAGTACTCTGAAGTCATCTAAGTCATTAAAGTTCTAGAAAAATCTTTAATGTCCATAATACTTTAAGTAGAAAGAAGCAGGTCACAAAGGAGCATCTTGTCCAGATTTTGAGGGATGTGTATACATTTTTTTGGCTGTGCTGAGTGGCTTGTGTGATCTTAGCTCCCTGACCAGGGATCAAACTGGGGCTCTTGGCAGTGAGAGTGTGGAGCCCCAGTCACTGGACTGCCAGGGAATTCCCAAAAGTGATTTTAGAGTCTTCTTTGTGCCCATCTTATTTTCCAATTTTACAGTGCACATATCAGTTACATATATAATATAATCAGGATATAAACATATTCTAACAAAATAGTGGTTCTGTAAGGCCCCTTCGTTCTCCTTCTCTGAACTTTTCATTTGTGTCACAAATCCCCTTGCAAATCTGAGGAAAATTATAAATTTTCTCCCCAGAAGTGTAAATACCCATCATCAGACTTCACCGAACATTTCTGGGGATTTACCACCTACAGGCTGATAGGTTCCAAGTTAAGAACTGCCCACCCAGAGTCTGAGTGGCTTCCACCTTGTGGATTTAGTCACTCCAGTGGTGCTGGGGTCTCCTCTGTCACTCCAAGAGCATGGACATGCCCATCAGCCTCTGTGGATTCATGGACCCAAACAGGTGCTTTGAAGGTGCCCTAGGATAGCCTCAGGGCAACATCAACAACTAAGAGGTGTGCGTGGAGAAGATCACAGTGTTCAGGATCTCGCCTGTGGAGCCAGGGTGCTTAGAGTACAGCACGCAGGCCACTTGTGTGGCTTCCTAATGAGCCCTGGTCACTTGATGGTCCTAGGCGACTGGGGACTATGTACTCCGATGACTGCTATTTAAATGCAGCCAGCATGATTCTGAGTCTCTGAAAATTAATAGCAAGTTGTCATCGTTGAGAAACCTGACTCCGTGAAAGAATAAAATGATGAGAGCTGAAAGTTATGACACTTGGAAAAGCACAGTCACCGGGTTTCTGTCAGAAGTGAAGAGGGACATAGAGCTTCAAACCACAATCTCACTGGACTTGAGAGGAAGATCACACACGTGGGCCTCACACACAGGCATAGGCTGAGGCTGAGGAAGCCTGTTAAGGCTGGTTTCTGCAGTCTTGGAGTCAGAGCCCTTCGGAAAGCCTCTGAGGTGGCTAGCCTGCAATGATTCCATCCACCAAGACCACAAATACATGAGGCAGAGCTAAGTGGGAGGGCATAACGAAGATAATGCCCTGCTGTGGGCTTGTTAATCTGAGGAGCCTGCAGGCATCCGAGTGGAAATGACCAGCGGGCATTAGGAAATAGGGAGCGGAAGCTACTGAGTAGCCAGATGACGTGGCTGCTAAAACAAACACAGTATTAGGCTGCATTTATAGCTGTGTAGTATTTAGGCAGAGGTTGTTTGCCAGTCAGATCTTAGGTGGAGTGCACCTCATTGTATCACTACCAGTGGGGAGGGAGTGGGCATAGTTTCAGACTGACGTTAGTAACCCAGCTCAGAACAGGTCTGGGTGTGGTGGGGGATGGGGGGTGAGCAGAATGGTAGGAGAACTGGAAGTTGTGGTATATACACACTATGAAAAACGAGATGTCATTGTTTTCCGGAAAAGGAACTCTAGGTTGAATGCTTAGTGGGTAACCAATATGAAAATGGAACCCTCTACAGAGACACCAAGCGACAGTAACTGCGAACTTACAGAATGCGGTTCCAAATTGGCATACGTCATCATATACAGATTTACAAAAGAAATGGCTCCTGGACTCTGGGGGTCAAGGATAGGAAAAGTCTGAGAGTGGGAAGGAGAAAATAGATGAAGAGATTTGAGGTAGAGGTAGGTAGTAGTTGCCATGTCTGAGACCCCACCCACCCCTAAAAATGAGAGTTTATATGGGGAAGGATGTATGTGGGAGGTGACGCCTTTTAACCCAAAGCCTAATAAGGTGTCCCTCTGAGCTGGTATCCTCACTTCCTCTTGAAGGCAGAGCCTGAGAAAAGGGCTTTGCGTAGTTGTGTGTGTGTGTGTATGTGGAATTGTCCCAAGGGCTTCCTTTGTAGCTAAGATGGTAAAGAATCTGCCTACAATGCAGGAGACCTGGGTTCGATCCCCGCGTCAAGAAAATCCCCTGGAGAAGGGCATGGCAACCCACTCCAGTATTCTTGCCTGGAGAATCCCATGGACAGAGAAGCCTGGTGGGCTACAGTCCATGGGGTCACAAAGAGTCAGACGCACCTGAGCTACTAACACTTCCCATTGCCCCACGGAACAGGAATGAAGGACAGGGAAGAAGGGCACGCCAATCCAAGTTCATCATTATTGTAGGGAACTGGCGTCTCATATCACTGGGGACTTCCTGAGGAGCCACGTAAAAAGTGCCTCAGGAATGTCTGTCTGAGTGATCGAAAAAGACAGTATTTTTAAAATTTTTATTCAGACTCCAAGGCTGAATAGATTGAGGGTTGCACTTAGGGTATTTGCACGCATATAGAATGTCACATGTAGAATGTTGGCTTCCCTCAGCCTCCACCCAGCCACAAGAAACCCGGGCCCCAGTGAGAGGTGCTAGTTCAGCAGAGGGACATGCTGCTGCCGGGGCCCCAGGGACTGTGGCAGCTCTATACCTGAGAAAGCTAAAGCAGGCTGAAGACTGGGGTCTCTTCCCACCCCAGACATCTAAAGGGCAAATGACAGGCTCACTGCCTCGGTGACTAAGACAGGAGAGCCCTGCCATGTTGGATCAGCCTATACTGTGTTGGGAGAAAGGTTGTCTGGGCATTTCCTTGGCCCTGAAAGTAGACAGCATCGTTATGGATTGTCTCAGATTACCCAAGAGGACTTCTGGGGTGGGGAGTAAGGAGACCTCTACTTAGAGAGAAGCTGGGAGGTACTGCCATCGCAGTGCCCACGAACACTCTCGAGGAAGAGAGAATCAGCTCTAGATCAGAATCAGCCAGGCCCAGAGAGAGAACCAGGTCAAGAGATGCCACTCCTCCCCTACTCCACCCTCCCCCTGAGGAGCTGGAGATGCAGAAGGGAAGGGGAAGTGCAAGATGGAGAGACAGAAAGGGAAGCCAGTCACACAGACTTGCTACTGGACGGCTTCAACTGGAAGCAGGCCTAAGCTGGGGGAGGGAGACGTTATAGAGAGTATCTTGGGCTGGATAGTCTAATTATGGAAGAGAGGCTGTATTTGTTACTTTGAAGGACTCAAAGGCTCTGTGTTACCTGAGACTGAGCTGAAAAGTAATGGGGTCCATTGGAATATTTACCCAGTAATGGCATTTATTTATTCAGTGTGCTTGTCCGGACTCTCCAGAGGAACAGAACTGATAGGATGTGGGTATATATAGAGAAAGGGATTTATTATAAGGAATCAGCTCATGCTATTGTGGAGCCTGACAAGTCCCAAGGTCTTGAGTTGACAAGCTGGAGACCCACAGAGCTGATAATATAGTCTAGGCCAAGAGACAGTAGTCTCAAGACCAAGGAAGAGCCGATGTTTCAGTTCCAGTCTGAAGGCAGGAAAAAAAACAACGTACCACTTCAAAGACAGTCAGATGAGAGGCATTCCCTCTTTAGTATATTCAGGCCTTCAACTGATTGGTACAGGTCCACCCACATGCAGGAAGGCAATTTGCTTAGTCTATGGATTCAAATGTTAACCTCATCCCAAAAACACCCTCACAGGGGAATTCCCTGGTGGTCCAGTGGTTAGGACTTGGTGCTTTCACTCACAGGGCCCAGGTTCGATCCCTGGTTGAGGAACAAAGATCCTAGAAGCTGTGCAGCATGGCTGAAAAAACGAAACAAACAAATCCCAAAGCACCCTCAAACACACTCAGAGTAATGTTTGATCAAATATCTGGTCCCCTGTGGTCCAGTCAAGTTGACATATAAAATAAACCATCACATTCAGGAGATACATTTTTAAATTGTATTTATTTGGCTCCAATGAGTCTTAGTTGCAACACTCAGGATCTTCAACCTTCTTTGCAGCATGTAGACTCTTTAGTTGCAGCATGCAAACTCAGCTGCAGCACGTGGGATCTAATTCCCAGACCAGGGATATCAAACCCAGGCCCCCTGCATTGGGAGTTTGGAGTCTTAGCCGCTGGATCAGCAGGGAAGTCACCATTGAATGGGTTTTTTAAGTGACTCAGTAAAGTCATGTTTTCATTACATGCAAGTCAAGCATAGACAGCATGCCAATTACACCCTTAGAACTAGCTCAGGACTTCCTGTGGGGCCTACTGAACCTGACTCTGATCCTTGGCTACCCTGTCCCCTTCCACCTTCCTCCTCTGTCTTGAGACATTGTTAGTAGCTTCCTGGCTTTCAGTTTGGGGCTCCATCCTCTGAACGGCGGGCAGCACCCATAGTTATAACCCTAAGGAATTCACCGTTATATGTGATCTTGTGCGTGAGTGCTCAGCTGTGGTGTGTGCTTAGTTGCTTCAGCCTGACTCTGTGACCCCATGGACTGTAACCCACCAGGCTCCTCTGTCCATGGGGATTTTCCAGGCAAGAATACTGGAGTGGGTTGCTAAGCCCTCCTCCAGGGGATCTTCCCGACCCAGGGATCGAACCCAGGTCTCCCGCATTGCAGGTGGATTCTTTACCATCTGAGCCACCAGGGAAGCCCAAGAATACTGGAGTGGGTAGCCTATCCCTTCTCCAGGGAATATTCCTGACCCAGGAATCGAACCGGGGTCTCTTGCATTGCAGGCAGATTCTTTACCAGCTGAGCTACCAGGGAAGCCCCTCCATTATGAGAGACGGAAGCAAAGTAGAATAGGTTGAGAGGAACGTGCCTGGGATGACCCAGAAATGCACATTGTGTCTTGACTCTATTGCCATGAATTGGATTGAACGCTGGTGAGGCCACCCTGAGGGTGAGGGGACAGGCCAATACAGTAAATCCCCTACCTTCGAATGAGTTCTGTTTCAAGAGCCAGCTCGTAAGTCCAATTTGTTCATTAAGTCCAACAAAGTTAGCCTAGGTGCCCAACTAACACAATCAGCTATATACAGGACTGTACTGTAATAGGTTTATAATACTTTTCACACAAGTAATACATAAAAAACAAACACGAAAATAAAAGTTTTTATTCTTCCAGTGCAGTACCTTGAAAAGTACCGTAGTATGGTACAACAGCTGGCATATAGGGGCTGGCATCGAGTGAACAGGCAAGAAGATTTACTGACTGGAGAAGGGAGAGGAGGTGGGAGATGGTAGAGCTGAAGAATCATCAGCAACAAGAGATGGAGGGCAAGCTGCAATTTCACTCATGCCTGACATCATTGGACATGCAAATGCACATTGGCATCTTTGAAAGCTTGCAACTTGAAGGCTCATATGTAGGGGACTTACTGTACCTCCTAGAAACAGTGGCTCTTCTTCAGCCAAGAGCCAGCCTAACTCCCACCCTTCCCTGTGCCTCTTGCTGGCTCGCTTCTCCCTTCTTGTGTGTGTTAGTTGCTCAGTCGTATCCGACTCTTTTTAACCCCATGGACTGTACCCCGCCAGGCTCCTCTGTCCGTGGGATTGCCCAGGCAAGAATACCAGAGTGGGTTGCCATTTCCTTCTCTAGTCTACAGAATTTCCTTCGTACAAACTCCACTCCTCATCATCCCAGCTTCTCTTTTCTTTCTCTCCTTTGCCAAGTAGCTGATAGCCTACCTGCAGTGAACTTGCTGTGGACCATCCTTGAGCCATCTCCTCTTCCTGGTGGGTTCCCTGGATTCACTTCTATGTTAAATGTGGTGCGACAAGGAAGGCAACTGGACATATTTATGCATATGTTTTCATTTTATTTATTTTAAATACATTATTAGTATTTATTGAGGTATAGTTGATTTATAATATATTAATTTCAGGTGTACAGCATAGCAATTCAGCATTTTCACAGATTATACTCCCTTGAAAGTTATTACAAGGTAATATTGAAACTTCTCATTCTCTGTGCTATACAATATATCCTTGTTGCTTATCTATTTTACACATAGTAGTTTGTATCTCTCTTTTTTGCTGCGCAGGGTTTTAGTCACAGCAAGTGGGATCTAGTTCCCTGACCAGGGATCAAATCCAGGCCCCTTGCATTGGGAACTCAGAATCTTAGCCACTGGACCACAGAGAAAATTCCCAGTAGTTTGTATCTCTTAATCCCACATCCCTAATTTGTCCCTCCCACCCTTCCTCTCCTCTTTGATAACCACAAGTTTGTTTTTTATATCTATGAGTCTGTTTCTGTTTTTCTTTATGTTCATTTGTATTATTTTTAAATATCTAGGTGTAAGTGATATAATATTTGTCTTCCTCTCTACGACTTATTTCACAAAGCATAATATTCTCTAAACCACAGAGAAAATTCCCAGTAGTTTGTATCTCTTAATCCCACATCCCTAATTTGTCCCTCCCACCCTTCCTCTCCTCTTTGATAACCACAAGTTTGTTTTTTATATCTATGAGTCTGTTTCTGTTTTGTTTTATGTTCATTTGTATTATTTTAAAAAATCTAGGTGTAAATGATATAATATTTGTCTATCTCTCTATGACTTATTTCACAAAGCATATATTCTCTAGGTCCATCCATGTTGGTGCAAATGCAGCATTTCATTTTCATTTTAAAATGCTGAAAATTTTTTAATGAAAAATTTCAACATATACCCAAGCAGAGAAAATACTCTAATAAAATCCTTCGTACTCAATCACTTCATTTCAAAAATTATCAGTTCACAGCCAATCTTATATCTTACATAGTTTTGCATACTTCCCCCCTCCCCAGAATGCTGCTACTGCTAAGTCGCTTCAGTCGTGTCCGACTCTGTGTGACCCCAGAGACGGCAGCCCACCAGGCTCCCCCGTCCCTGGGATTCTCCAGGCAAGAACACTGGAGTGGGTTGCCATTTCCTTCTCCCCCAGAATACTTTGAAGCAAATACCAGACATCATATCATTTTATCTACAGATTTCTCAATATGTATCTTTAAGATCTAAGCAGTTTTATAAAAGAATATAATTACAATTAAATGAATACTCTCTATAACAATAATTACTCCATATTATCAATNCCCCGTCCCTGGGATTCTCCAGGCAAGAACACTGGAGTGGGTTGCCATTTCCTTCTCCCCCAGAATACTTTGAAGCAAATACCAGACATCATATCATTTTATCTACAGATTTCTCAATATGTATCTCTAAGATCTAAGCAGTTTTATAAAAGAATATAATTACAATTAAATGAATACTCTCCATAACAATAATTACTCCATATTATCAATTATCTTATTCACATTTCCCCAATGTTTCTTAAATCTGTTAATCTATAGGTTTACTCTCCACTCATTTTTTTTCTTGTAATTTTTTGTCATTGTTGAAAAAAAAAAGTTTCCCATAACCTGAACATTGCTTAGTGCATCCTCATGGTATGATTTCATATGTTCCTCTGTCCTCTGTATTCCCTGTAAATTGGTAGTTAGAGCTAGGCCAGTGCTGTCCAATAGAATATTTTGCAGCTACAGAAAATTTCTATATCTGCACTATCCAATATGTAGCCACTAGCCACATGCAAATTTTTAGTTTCTGAGATGTGGCCAGTGTGACTGAGGAACTGGATTTGTAGTTTTATGTTTATTTAAATAGAGATAGGGTTGCAGTGAATTGGAAGATTGAGATTAATACATATACATTACTATATATAAAATAGATAACTAATAAGGACTGTATAGCACAGGGAACTCAGTACTCTGTAATGGCCTACATGGGAAAATAGACTAAAAAAGAGTGGATATATGTATATGTATAACTAATTAACTTTGCTGTACACCTGAAGCCAAAAAGATTGTAAATCAACTATTCTCGTTGTTCAGTTGCTAAGTCATGTCCACCTCTTTGTAACCTCATGGACTGTAGCATACCAGGCTCTTCTGTCCTCCACTATCTCCTAGAGTTTGCTCAGATTTATATCTATTGAGTCAGTGATGCTATCTAACCAACTTATCCTCTTCCTCCC
>SJYX01006474.1:0-16232 GCA_006410675.1 Oreotragus oreotragus
TTTTTTTGGTATTTATTTATTTTTTTATACGAGATGGCTTTGTCTTATCCTCTTTATAATGTTTGAGAGAGGGGATGCAGTGATACATTCAATGTACATTTCTTAACTTTCACCCTGGATTGATCTGAATTATCAGAAAGCAGCACCTCCACTGCCTGGTGTCCTGAAGAGCCTTTCAGATCTTTGGTGATGCTCAGAGCTTTGGTCCAGGAAAGGCTGCTGGGGGCGAAAGCTCTACACTGTGTGCACATTTGGCACTGGGCATATTGCTCATTATGACCTCCTGTGCTCCCAGTGTTTGGGCACTGATTACAGATTTCTTCCTGAGCTCAAGGCCAAGGAGAAGGTCTCTCTGCTCTGAAGATCAGAGTACTTGGACAGTCCCTTACAGAGGACAGATAAGTAAAAGGAGAATGAATGAATGAGTGAGTGCACTGCTTGTGTTTTCCTAGAGATGTATCCTAAGTGCAGAAAGTGATATATTTTTATAAAGCAGTGAGATACCCTGGAAAGTGAAAGTGTCAACGTGTTAGTCACTCAGTTGTGTCCGACTCTTTGTGACCCCATGGACAATAGCCCTCCAGGCCCCTCTGTCCACGGGATTTCCCAGGCAAAAATACTGGAATGGGTTGCCATTCCCTTCTCCAGGGGATCTTCCTGACCCACGGATCAAACCCAGGTCTCTCAGACTGCAGGCAGATTCTTTACCATCTGAGCCACCAGGGAAGCCTGGATAAGATCTTAGAACCTTAAAATGAAGTGCTTCTCAATGGTCATTCTTAGTCAATACCTTCCTGAATTATCAAGAGCAAACCGTTCATGCTGGAGTCTAGTGGCTTTCTTTCCAGTGATGCTCCCTTGCTGCTTTGTTAAAGCTGTTACCCAAATTGACCACGAAACACGTGTTGCTTAAAGTATTGTCCTGCTGCTGCCGCCACACACATGCTTGTCTTTCTGCCTTCTCTGTCCTCCTCTCTCTGCTCTTCTATTTAGATGGCTCTGGCTTTTTTCAGACATTTACTCTTGGAATTCAGTGTCACTTTATGAATTGCCATCAGAAACTCAGACCTCTTCGGGCAGGATCTAGCCTCTGAGAACTTGTTGGAAACCAGCAGCTTCAGCTCTGCAGGGAAGGGTCCGCCAGGAATGATGTTTCTGAAGTATAACAGTGTGGAGACTCTAGAGGCCAGGGGTGGGTGGCTGTGTGTCAGCCACGAGAGGTGTGACCTGTGCAGCGTCTGGCATCTCCATGAGCCTGGAAGGCCTCTACCTGTCTTTATTGTAACCCTTTAGGACAGAGTGTTTTCTAAAGTATTTTGCACATTTCCACGTTGTCTTACCCAGGGCATGTTGTAGAAAGGGACTTGAATGGTATTTGGACCTGGTATAAGCTTTCATACCTAGTAAAAGATGCCTAATAAATACTGTTGAATGAAAAGTCAATGATTTGGTTTGAAAAATAACTTTTATTATTTCTTATTACAGTATAGATACTTTAGAAAGTATAATAAAAGAAAAAGGATTTCCTGTAGGGGAAGGAAAGACTTAATGATGTCTTTCTCTGTCAGACTTATCTCACTTAGCATGATGGCCTCTGTTGCAGGAAATGGCAAAATTTTGTCCTTTTTTATGACTGAGTAATATTCCTTTGTCTGTATGTACCACATCGTCTTTACCCATTCATCTGTTGATAGACATTTAGGCTGCTTCCATATCTTAGCAGTTGTCAATAATGTGAATTTTTGTGTTGCTCATAAAGAAAGTTCTGGTGGGGCATCTTTAGTTTATTACGAGTTCCTTGTTGTGCTTGTGGATCTCAGCACACTGCTCTATCACCTGTCCAGTTTCCTTCCCTTTTCACCTTTGGGTTTCTCTTTCATAGGAGCTGGTGGTGATGGGCGCCCCAGGCTCATTTTATTGGTCTGGGACAGTCAAAGTGCTGAACCTCACGGACAACACCTATTTCAAACTGAATGATGAAGTGATCATGAACAGGAGATACACCTACCTGGGTGAGTAGCTCAGGGGGACGACAGGCAAGAAAGGGGAAGTGGGAGAGTCTGCCACCAAGCTTGCCAGTGACCGCTTTCCTGGTGGGAAGTAGAGTTCCTTGGCTTTCGCATTTATTGTTCTAGTTAGTTGCACTTTTAACCAGGATACCTCAACATTGAGCCACACACACAGAACGCAGAAAAGAGAACAAGACAGGAGACTGAATTCAAACTGTGTGATTTCATTAAAAAGCTGACAGTTGAACCGCCAAAGAAGCAAACATTTTCTTTTCTTATTGTAGCAAATACTCGGGTTCAGATGATTAGATACAAAATGAATGCAAGAGAATTCTGGTTTTCTAGAACTTTCCTGTGGATGAGGTCTCTGCTTCCTGGTCACAAGACTGGTTGCAGATAGAAATAATAAGAGCCAGACATGAGCATGACAGATGACACCCCAATCCTAAAGTTTAATTAAAGGATCAGAAAAACTTTTCTTGTTTCTCAACCCTTTTAATCCTCTGGAAGGAAAATATACACAACTTACGTGAGCAGCCACCAGGCCAGAATGACCCGGGACAAGCCCATGCTTATTAGAGAACAGAGAGGGGCTATCTTTGCTTGTGTATAAGACAATTTGACATGCCTGTTTTCTTTAATTCAGGCCCTAAATGCTGCAATTCTGGGCTGAAAATGAAGCTAAATTTAGCAAGATCTAATGATGAGAAAACAACATTCTTTCACTTATTACACTTAATTCAAATCTGGGGGAGCCCCTGACCACCTTTGGCATAGAGATTCACTTGTGAGTTGGCAGGAGGAACTCGCTGACTTGCCTTTTCCCCTTCTAGCTACACGTTTTTTAGCCAGTAACACAGGCTCTGAGACCTTTACTCAGAGTCTTTGAGGCATTGATTGTGCTGTGCTCCCAGTTCCTTAGTGCTCTCATTTATTGAAGACTTACTCCATGTCATGTCAGGCTCTGCATATTATTTCTTTTAATTCCTGGAACAATCTTATGAGGCAGCCGTTATTTATAGGTAAAGAAGCTGAGGTGAAGAAGTCATTTAATCTGCCAAGGTCCCATGGTTCATCAGTAGTAGAGCGGGGATTAAGCCTGTACTTTCTGAGCCCAGAGTCTAGGTGCTCGGCAGACAGCACAGTCCAGTGGTGTGACCTCTCCCTGGGCCTGGGAGCTCCTTGAGGAGGGGCGTTGGCTGACATTTCCAGGTCCTGGTATAGTGCCTGGGGCAGCACATGTTCATTAGATCAGAGAATGACGAGAAGGCGGAAAAGAGCCCAGTTTGGACATGGCTTTAGGGTCAGGGTTAGCCCCCCTGCGCCTTAGGGCCTGTGGCTCTTCCCTGCGTGCCCGTCAGAGGCCCTCATGCTTTAGAAGCTCATGCACACAGGGTCACGTGAAGCTCTGCGGGCACTGATCATGCTGTTATCTGAGAGAAATCAGTCACCTGGTGAGTAAGAATTGATCATAATATGACATTACACAAAACGCAAGCATCTTACGATCGTAGCACTAGGGTTTGTGGCTGAGGAAAAGGTCTGGAGAATACATGGCAACCTGTACAGGGTTTCTGCTGCAACAGGGCTCTCAGAAAACAGGAGACGCTGAGACCAAGCTCAGACAACTTTGACCTTTACTTCTAGATTCCTCTTGCCTCCAGATTCTTTGCTCAGCGATCCTTCTATCCACCCTCCAACTGTAAGCTTTTTTCTCCCTTTTCTTAGGAAGGGATGTGTGTAATGGCTCACGACAGGAGCTTGGGAGACACACAGATTGGATCTGAATCTTGCTGAGTTAATCTCGGACACATTGCTTANGCAGAAAAGAGAACAAGACAGGAGACTGAATTCAAACTGTGTGATTTCATTAAAAAGCTGACAGTTGAACCGCCAAAGAAGCAAACATTTTCTTTTCTTATTGTAGCAAATACTCGGGTTCAGATGATTAGATACAAAATGAATGCCAGAGAATTCTGGTTTTCTAGAACTTTCCTGTGGATGAGGTCTCTGCTTCCTGGTCACAAGACTGGTTGCAGATAGAAATAATAAGAGCCAGACATGAGCATGACAGATGACACCCCAATCCTAAAGTTTAATTAAAGGATCAGAAAAACTTTTCTTGTTTCTCAACCCTTTTAATCCTCTGGAAGGAAAATATACACAACTTACGTGAGCAGCCACCAGGCCAGAATGACCCGGGACAAGCCCATGCTTATTAGAGAACAGAGAGGGGCTATCTTTGCTTGTGTATAAGACAATTTGACATGCCTGTTTTCTTTAATTCAGGCCCTAAATGCTGCAATTCTGGGCTGAAAATGAAGCTAAATTTAGCAAGATCTAATGATGAGAAAACAACATTCTTTCACTTATTACACTTAATTCAAATCTGGGGGAGCCCCTGACCACCTTTGGCATAGAGATTCACTTGTGAGTTGGCAGGAGGAACTCGCTGACTTGCCTTTTCCCCTTCTAGCTACACGTTTTTTAGCCAGTAACACAGGCTCTGAGACCTTTACTCAGAGTCTTTGAGGCATTGATTGTGCTGTGCTCCCAGTTCCTTAGTGCTCTCATTTATTGAAGACTTACTCCATGTCATGTCAGGCTCTGCATATTATTTCTTTTAATTCCTGGAACAATCTTATGAAGCAGCCGTTATTTATAGGTAAAGAAGCCGAGGTGAAGAAGTCATTTAATCTGCCAAGGTCCCATGGTTCATCAGTAGTAGAGCGGGGATTAAGCCTGTACTTTCTGAGCCCAGAGTCTAGGTGCTCGGCAGACAGCACAGTCCAGTGGTGTGACCTCTCCCTGGGCCTGGGAGCTCCTTGAGGAGGGGCGTTGGCTGACATTTCCAGGTCCTGGTATAGTGCCTGGGGCAGCACATGTTCATTAGATCAGAGAATGACGAGAAGGCGGAAAAGAGCCCAGTTTGGACATGGCTTTAGGGTCAGGGTTAGCCCCCCTGCGCCTTAGGGCCTGTGGCTCTTCCCTGCGTGCCCGTCAGAGGCCCTCATGCTTTAGAAGCTCATGCACACAGGGTCACGTGAAGCTCTGCGGGCACTGATCATGCTGTTATCTGAGAGAAATCAGTCACCTGGTGAGTAAGAATTGATCATAATATGACATTGCACAAAACGCAAGCATCTTACGATCGTAGCACTAGGGTTTGTGGCTGAGGAAAAGGTCTGGAGAATACATGGCAACCTGTACAGGGTTTCTGCTGCAACAGGGCTCTCAGAAAACAGGAGACGCTGAGACCAAGCTCAGACAACTTTGACCTTTACTTCTAGATTCCTCTTGCCTCCAGATTCTTTGCTCAGCGATCCTTCTATCCACCCTCCAACTGTAAGCTTTTTTCTCCCTTTTCTTAGGAAGGGATGTGTGTAATGGCTCACGACAGGAGCTTGGGAGACACACAGATTGGATCTGAATCTTGCTGAGTTAATCTCGGACACATTGCTTACCCATGTTTAGTCCCCGTGCCCATATCAGTGGCATCTGAAGACCTGTGTAAGAATTTCACAACAGTTTTATTCACAATAAAGTTGAAGTAACAGGAAGCAGCCCAAGTGCCCAGCTTTAGGAGAATAAAGACATTAAGACATAGTCATAAAAGAGAACGTACTCAACCATAAAAAGAAACTACCACTATACTCAGCAGCATGTGCTAAACCTCACAGATGTTATGGGTCTTTAAAAATTATTATTTTTATTGATTTGGCTGTGATTGGTCTTAGTTGTATTATGCAAGCTCTTTGTTGCGGCATGTGGGATCTAGTTCCCTGACCGGGGTTTGAGCCTGGGCCCCCTGTGTTGGAGTCTCAGCCAACAGGCCACCAGGGCAGTCCCCAGATGTTATTTCGAGTGATGTTTAGAACAGGCACAGTAATGCATGGTGATGGAAATCAGAATGGGGTGACCTGGAGTGGGCAGTGATTGGGAGAAGGACAGAGGGACCCTGCTGGGCTTACGATTCTGTGGTTATAGTCACTCTGGGTGGTGACTGCATGGTTAGTGTCCACGTGTCCACACTTGTTAAAGTCTACATGTCAGATGTGTGTAATTTACTGTATGAGAATTATATTTCAGAAAGGAGCAAAGACAACCAAAAACAGATGTAGAATGTTTAGCATAGCACCTGTTCAAAAGAAGACACTCAGGAAACACTCTTTCCTGCCCTGGGACCTTGTGACTGTGTCTCTTTGTGAGATGAGCCGTTCCACAGTGAGAAGGCTGACAGCTGCCGTTTGTTCCTGGGGCTTCCCGGCTCAGTGGTAAAGAATCTGCCAGCCAGTACAGGAGACACAGGAGACTCAGATTTGATCCCTGGGTCAGGAAGACCCCCTGGAGGAGAAATGGCCACCCCGTCCAGTGTTCTAGCCTGGAGAATCCCATGGACAGAGGAACCTGGCGGGCTACAGTCCGTGGGGTCACAAAGAGTCAGACACAACTTCGTGACTGAACACGTGTAGTTTATGTTCCAAGAATAACTGGGTCATAATTGTCCAGATAAAGGGTGCCTGAGAGGCACTGGCTTCTGATGGGTTGTCGTCTTGTTTCTCAAGCTCATCCTTGGTTTCTGTCCTTTGCAGGCTATGCAGTTACTGCCGGCCACTTTTCTCACGTGTCCTCCACTGACGTGGTAGGAGGTGCCCCACAGGATGAAGGCATCGGGAAGGTGAGGAGGAGAGTGTGTGAACTAGCATGGGGTCAGCAGGGGAAGCGCACTGCCTCTTTATAGAGATTTGTCAGCCCACGTTGATGTGAACATGCTGCTGGATAATGATGACATATTGAATCACCTGTCTTCACTCAGCCTCTTTTGAGAATTTAATTTGAAAGCTTCTTCAGAGTGTGAACACTGCTTCCAGACCTCTCTGTCTTCTACATGTTGTCATCTGAGAATGTTTTACGTGACTGACTCTGTATTATTTGAGAAATGATTAAGGTTGACCCCTGGCATCATGGCATCCACCGAAGAAATGGTATCTAGCACTGCCCAACCTCAAACCCTCCCCCTTCCCAAACCCTTTCAAAATTTGCCTTAATGGAGCCAAGTCTAGTCCCAGATATCTTTGGGGATTTCTTTATTTTTAGGCATAGATTTCTCATATTTTTTTTTTCTCCAACATTTTAGAACAAGATTGGTTCAGCCCAGAACATAGAGTGGGAATATATGGCTCTGTTTCCCTAAATTGTCTGTCCAGAGTGTAGAAAAGACTCCATGAATACAGGGCAGTCAGAATCCCTTTGGGAATCATGGCATCTGTGGGGCCTGGGATATGGAGAACTGTGCTTGTTGGATCTTTAGCTCCAGGCTAAGGGAAATCCAGTTGAGTCAGTCTAGATGAGTTAGGAATCTGCATTTTAATGAGCTTTGTAGTTGTCCTGTAGATAAGACTGAACAGAGGAATGGTAGCACATGATAAAATCTGGTTGTATCTCCATGAACTTGGAAAAGTGGATTCTGGGGAGGCCCAGATGGACCGAGACCACTGTTAACTGGAACCTTCAACTAGGATGTCAGTCTGATCAGCAGATGAGGCGTGACTGCTGGGCGTTCATGAGGGTTATTTTCCCAGATCCTCCTCTGCAGGAGTTAGAAATTGCCATTCATGTTTCTGGAGCATGTGCCTCCCTTCCTGTTGACACAGATGTCATTTTCCTTGCAAACAAAGTCAGATAAAAATCCAGGGCCCAAGTACAGGAGAGGTGGACAAATGAACTCTTATAACTTCAAGCAAAGCATAGGTCTTTCTGAGCCACATGAATTCCTCTACATGATGGAGGGACAGAGCTAAGAGCTGTCCCCATATAGATTATCTCTTCTGGGAGGAGCTGTGTGTGACCAGGCATCTCTGTAGCATTGGCAAACGTGCCTGCCTCCCAGTTCACAGCGATACGGATGCCTTGGTGTTGACAACAGCGTGTTTTGTTTTTTAATCACCAATTGATTTTAAATCACCAGTTGGTTTTAAATCACCAGTCAAGAAAACTTGATCTAATTGTATTGTCTTTTCTTCAGATGGTTGAGATAACTGTGTAGGCCTTGTCAAGTCTTAGGATGAGAGTGGTACTTAAAACTGATAGAACCAGACAGAGGGCATCGTGGATCTAGTTAACAAAGACAAGCATGAAACTGCTGCTTTCAGCCAGAGCACATGAGAGGCACTGGGGAAACCAGTCATAGGTAGCAAAGCTGGCGGTCGTTCCTTATTCCCAGGCATGGGAACTGGTACACACTTGCTTCCCAAGGACCCCAGGATGGATCTCTGGCCTCCAGGATCTTGGTGGTCATCATTTCTGATGTCAGGGCAAGAAAGCGTTTGCAGTAAGATGGCGATTCCTTACCCCACGGGAGGCTCCCCAGCACCGATTCTTATGGGACATTTGTTCTTCCTTTAAGATGCCACCTGGAAAAGAACTTACATACTCATGTCATTTAGGAAGTTCTGTGCAAATAGTCCACGCTGTGGTGGAGATTCATCGGTGTACATGTCGATGCTAAAGGCTCCAGAAGGTCCCCAGTAAAGGAATTTGTTTAACTCTGTCTCATTTCCCAAACCAAACTCATATTTATCCAAGCAGATCTCCTGAAACTAATGTTCTGTGGAACCACTTTGGAAAACTGCTTTGTCTAAAATACTCCCATCTACCCCTCTGTCTGACACAGTCAGCCCTCCGTATCTGTGTTTCCACACCTGTGGTTTCAACCAACTGTGAATGAAAATAGGAAAAAAAGAATATAGGAATTTCCAAAAAGCAAAACTGGAATTTGCTGTACAAATGTATTTATACATTGTATTTGCAACTATTTACATAGTATTTATATTATATTAGATATTCTAGGTACTGTAGAGATGACTACATAGGTTATATGCAAACACTATGCTGTTTTACATACGAGGCTTGAGCATCTGTGGATTTTGCTATCCCAGGGGTTCTGGACCCCATTTACTGACACCAAAGGCTGACTCTATTGTGACACCTGCTAAGGCCCTAACTAACTGGAGTGAAGGAAATGTATCAAGGAAGAAAATATTTCTCCCAGGAGTTGATTTTTTTGGTGGCAATTTAGAAGCTCCTCGGGTCTCACTAGGCACAGCCTCCATAAATGATGTGGTTCAGGAGGCGTGGGGGTGATTTTTGCCTCAGGATTAAAGGATACTTTCTTTGTAAAGTTGGTAAGTAACTTGTCATCAGCTAGTGTAGGCAAACTTGTGTGTCTGTTCAGGCCTTTAAACAGGACCCCAAGAGAATGCTGATAAATATCTGGTCATTGCATGCATCTTACCTAGATTCTTTTTCTTTCCATAGGTTTATATTTTTAGAGCTGACCGAAGATCAGGCACCTTAATTAAGATTTTTCAAGCTTCAGGTAAAAAGGTGAGATCCTTGGGATTAGTGTCTTTTTGTTTGTCTGTGAGGTATCATCATGTGGGAATCAACACTTATTTAGAAAGTTGGCTTAAAGGCCTGTCTGTGTCCTGCATTTACACGTTGGTTCTACTGCATGTTGGAGCCTTGACCTTCTCAGCATCGTGTGTGATCTGCAGAATCCTGGATTCATGCGTGTTGTAGTGACAGGTAGCAAGATGAGTTTGTACATGACCAAGTTATAGCACAGAAGTCTTAAAGGTTGTCCATGGTTCAGGTACTCCTCAGAAGGACTGTGTGCCCTGTTTTTCTTTGCCTTTATCTCTCTGCCTCTCTGTCCCTCTCTGTCTGCCTTTCTCTCAACTCCAGAAAGATCAGGCATTGTTGAGTACAGATATATGACCGGTTATCTTCAGAGGAGACCTGCACACAAGTGGTTCTCCCTTTCCCTTATCTCATCAACCCAAAGCTGCCCATCTTCTCCCATCCCGAGCCCTCTGCCCTCATTGCCATAGGGACCGTTGCCCCACAAACCAAACAAAGATCACCTGGTTCCTTTTAGGACTTTGAAATAGAAATAGCTGGGGAAGGCTGCCCTGAAATTAGTCCTGGCAAGGTTTATCTGCCTGTGTCATCTTGTTATCCTTACCCTCTTGCTAATTTTCTCCCCACTTCCTGTAAGTTTCCATTATATTGTACCATGTTCTGAAATTAAGCCAGGTAGAGACTCCTTTGATCAACAAGTACCATTTTTCATGGGCTTATCAGTGGTACACACCTTAGCCTGGCTTCGGCTGGCAGGATTGTTTGGTGAGACTGGCTGCACTAAGAGGAGGCAAGTTTAGGCAGGGAGTGAAGGGGGTGATTTGGAGGCTTGTCTTGGTGGAGGCCTTAGTGAGCTCTGGGAAGAAGCACAGAATACCTGGGACTTGGGAGGGAGTCAATTGAGGAGATAGGTAGAATCACCTTTTGACATTCCTATCGTTACCCTAAGAAAAGTTGGGGTGAGGGGCACGTGGAAGATGACTGTTTCCTTCCTGGGGGGGCCACATGCCCTAGTTCTGGTCCCACTGTGTTTCACCTGCCTCCTGCCAGCCTGGCACCATCGCGTATTGTTCTGCTGGGGAATCATATTCTGAGTTCCAAAAGTCCCACTCACAAGTAGAGCTTTTTTTTTTTCTTGCAGTTTTAACAGCATTCATGTGTATTCTTAGTATATAACTGTCATAGCCTTTTCAATAAAACGTACATCACCCAACCCAGTTCTGTGAGCTTTTCCCTGAGAGCAGCGCTGCCTTCCCCCGGGAACTGTGCTGGCCTGTGTTATTTTAACATTTCCAAAACCCCAAAGCAACAACACTGGAAAAAGTCTGTGAGTGATTCTGCAAAAAAAAAAAAAAAAAAAGGATTTCCAAGCACCTCTAAAGTTAGAAAAGAAGTAACCCCCATGCCATTTCTGAGAAAAAGAGCTCCAAAGAGCAAGTAGGGTAAATGTAGCCTGACGTTTTAGTTCTTTCTCCAAAAAAGTCAGTGGGTAAGTTTTCCTGTGGAAAACCCTCCCTTCCCTTTCCTCCCCTTCCAGTATGCTGGGCTTGAAAGCATTAAATTAAGGATTCCTTCTCCCCCCAAACCCCACCCCAGGTTTATTGAATGTAACTGATGTATAACACTTTAAAGGTGTACAGCATGACTTGATACACATATGTATTGTGAAATGATGATCACATTGAGCTTTGTTAGCACATCTCTCATCTTAGATAACTACTATCTTTTAAGGACTCTTTAAAGTGAGTTGTGGCCTTGAACCCCCTGTCACTCCATTTTTAGAGTGTCTTCAGGTTCAGTGGTCACTGTGCCTCCCCTCTGCTCCCTGTGTCCCCACCTCCACTGCCTGTGCCCAGGACAGACCCAGCTGATGCCGCTCGTCCTGGTGTAACCAGCCGTCCATAATTGTGCCCTTTCTCCTTCTCAGAACCCTCCTGGTTTGCATGATAGCTGTCATGGCCGCCCATCTCTGCCTGAGTTGTGGGCAGGTTTGGGGGAGCAGATTTGAGAGTGGTGGCATGAAAGGGAAACTTCTGAGGATGTGATGATGTGGGTTGCAGCACAGACCAGCAGATCAGCTCAAGTGTCCTCATTCTGACACAACGGGGCTTCCTGAGGAGGGGGCCAAGGGCCAGCTGTCTCCCCTCCCAGCTACAGAGCTGCTGTTCATTTCCCTCCAGGCTCTTCCCGTCCTCTCCTTGAATTGCGGTGGCATCCGTCCTTCACCGTGCCCTCTTGTTTCACCATCTTCCAGCTTTACCCCCGTCATCATCTTGCCGATTTTGAAATAGACCATTACTCCCTTTAGATGACTTATTCTGCTTTTGTCAAAAGAAATGAGAAATTCTTGTCCCTCTGACTTCTCCGTTATTACAGTGGGAAAGGACATGACCCCAGACTTTCAAAGGATGTCTTTGCTTTACCCGTGTCTGGAGCCACGCTTAAAGGAAGGTTCTGACTCAGGAAACCCCCGGTCCGCTTCTGCTTTTGTGTGACCAGAATCTGGTCAGAGTTCTGTCTCCTGGCCTCACTGTAAAAGAGACAAAACCGCAAAGGGTTCTGGTCTTCACTGGTTGACGTCCTTTGTAAGGTGCACATAAGAAATCACCAATACACGTGCAATCCTGTTGCTAATAGAGACATGTGCGTGCACGCTCAGTCACTTAAATAGTGTCCGACTCTTTGTGACCCCATGGACTGTAGCCTGTTGGGCTCCTCTGTCCATAGAATTGTCCGGACAAGAATACAGGCGTGGACTGCCATGCTCTTCTCCAGGGGATCTTCCCCAACCAGGGACTGAACCCGTGTCTCTTACGTCTCCTGTATCGGCAGGCAGGTTCCTTACCACTAGCGCCACCCGTGTCCCCACATTTCCAGGCTGTTGGGAGAGCTCTGATATGGGAACACTCACCGCAAAGCATGTCATTGCCATATCCAAGTTTTATTGCGTTAACTGAGCATTTGAAGTGTTTATGTGTCAAAACTTAGATAGGAAACTTCACGTATGGGGATTTCTGATTGAACACCGACGAAGATGCCAAGTTAAATACTCCATTGGAAAGAAACAAATAGTTCCCCTGGGACTCAGCCAGAGAGAACTGCCAGCAACTTCGGTCTTCATGGCCTTGCCTGGGTCTTAGCGGTTTCTTTTATGAAAGTCAAGATAGGGATATTGGCAAGGCCACTGAATTGGTGACCATCAACTGGTTTCTGCCCCCACCTCCATGATTCTGAAACTTCCCCATGCTCTTCTCCCTTGGGAAGGGGTGAGTGGCAGTGGGTGGAAGTGGCATTGACACATGACTGGGGAGGGACTTCTGAGTCCTGTCCCAGGCCGAGTTGCAGGAAATGGACCAAAGTACCCTCCACCTCTCTCAAACTCTCCTGGTTTAACTGCCAACAAACAGCAAAAGAAAATGCTTGTTCATGTCTGTAAACCCAGAGCCCTTTTACTTGAAAACATTTATTTTAAAAGGATAGCTTTTTTTTTTTTTAAATTAAAAACAGAGGTCACAGCCCTTGGAAAGGACACAGCCTACAAAAATTTTCATTTGGTCTGCATGGTATGTTTATTTATTATTTTTTAATATGAACTAGTTGTCAGCATTTTAAAAATAGGCAATTCAAATAAAATTTTAGAGCTTTGGTTTCTCTTAAAGGATGAGACAGTCGGCCTTTTCTGGGTCAGTCAGGAGTTGACTTCCCATGGGTGGAAGTTGCTCCGTTCACTGGGCCTGGGGACTCTTGATTTGCCACAGTCTCCACCACTCTCCCAGCTTATTTAACTTATATGCAGAGTACATCATGAGAAACGCTGGACTGGAAGAAACACAAGCTGGAATCAAGATTTCCAGGAGAAATATCAATAACCTCAAATATGCAGATGATACCACCCTTATGGCAGAAAGTGAAGAGGAGCTAAAAAGCCTCTTGATGAAAGTGAAGGAGGAGAGAGAAAAAGTTGGCTTAAAGCTCAGCATTCACAAAATGAAGATCATGGCATCCGGTCCCATCACTTCATGGGAAATAGATGGGGAAACAGTGGAAACAGTGTCAGCCTTTATTTTTTGGGGCTCCAAAATCACTGCAGATGGTGACTGCAGCCATGAAATTAGACGACGCTTACTCCTTGGAAGAAAAGTTATGACCAACCTAGATAGCATATTCAAAAGCAGAGACATTACTTTGCCGACTAAGGTCCATCTAGTCAAGGCTATGGTTTTTCCTGTGGTCATGTATGGATGTGAGAGTTGGACTGTGAAGAGGGCTGAGCTCCGAAGAATTGATGCTTTTGAACTGTGGTGTTGGAGAAGACTCTTGAGAGTCCCTTGGACTGCAGGGAGATCCAACCAGTCCATTCTGAAGGAGATCAACCCTGGGTGTTCTTTGGAAGGAATGATGCTAAAGCTGAAACTCCAGTCCTTTGGCCACCTCATGCGAAGAGTTGACTGATTGGAAAAGACTCTGATCCTGGGAGGGATTGGAGGCAGCAGGAGAAGGGGACGACCGAGGATGAGATGGCTGGATGGCATCATGGACTCGATGGACGTGAGTCTGAGTGAACTCCGAGAGATGGTGATAAACAGGGAGGCCTGGCGTGCTGCGATTCATGGGGTCGCAAAGAGTCGGACACGACTGAGCGACTGAACTGAACCATCACTCTCTGTTTCTTAGACAGATGAGCCGAGCGTCACTTGTCACCTGTCAGCGTACCTGTGCTATCATTTGCTTTTCTCTTACACCTATTATATCACCTGTCTGGATCCCATTGGCTTTTGTGTTTGAGACCCCTGATTTAAAATAACAGGTCCTGAGTCAGAGAAAGACAGATATTGCATTATATTTTGTATATGTGAAATCTAAAAAAAGTGATGCAAATGAACTTGTTTACAAAGTAGAAACAGACTCATAGACTCAGAAAACAAACTTATGTTACCGGAGGGGGATGCAGAGAGGGATAGGTTAGGAGTTTGAGATTAACATATGGACGCTGCTGCTGCTGCTGAGTCGCTTCAGTCATGTCCGACTCTGTGCGACCCCATACACGGCAGCCCGCCAGGCTCCCCCGTCCCTGGGATTCTCCAGGCAAGAACACTGGAGTGGGTTGCCATTTCCTTCTCCAATGCAGGAAAGGGAAAAGGGAAAGTGAAGTTGCTCAGTCGTATCCGACTCTTAGCGACCCCATGGACTGTAGCCCACCAGTCTCCTCCATCCATGGGATTTTCCAGGCAAGAGTACTGGAGTGGGGTTCCATTGAATAAAGATCAACTAGATGTATGTCTTGGGGCAGCTAACTTTGCCTTTCTGGCCTTTACCTTCCACTTGTATAAAATGGAGGGTTAAATTACTGATTTCTAAATCCTACTGCTATATATCAGATAGATAAACAACAAGGACCTGCTATATATATAGCACAGGGAACTATATTCAGTATCTTGTAATGACCTGTAATGGGAAAGAATCTGAATAATCCATCACTGAATCACTTTGCTGTAGACCTGAAGCTAAACACTGTATGTCAACTATACCTCAATTTAAATAATGGTAAAAAAATAAATAAATAAAATAATAGGTACTGGATAGAGCTATGATTAAGCCAGTATAACCTGGCTGTATTCCCTCATTCATCAAATAATCTTATAAGTTGTGCGTTCTTCTATTACTTCAGTGCACACCTTCCTAGCCAGTCTTCAGTTCTGCCCAGGACTGGGTGAGGGTAATCTGTTTCTCATGTAACGGTTTATTTTCATGCCTGCCTTCTGTTGTGAAATTCCATATTCCTAACTTGCTTGGCCTTGCCAAATGTCTGATATATGAGGGACTTTTATTATGGTTATAACCTATGTCTGCAGCCTTAGCTTGCATTTGTAAAAGCAGAACCTCGTGCTCCAGGGGTTGGTCCATTTGTTTCCCCTTTGGTGGGGCTCCAAGTCAGTGGCCTGGGTCTCCCGTTGACTGGGGCCCCCACGCGGCTACCAGGAGGCGTGGGGAGTTGGGGTCCACTGTTGCCCGAGTGCTCTTGCTTCCTGGGCAGCACAGCTGGTGCAGCCTCTGCGGGGCTCAGGAGCAGACGCTTGTCAGGCTGGGGCTGGAGGGAGGCGGGGGCCCCGTGTGTGAGGGCGGACACTGAACGCTTTGTTGCAACTCGACTTGGTTGCAGATGGGCTCTTACTTCGGCTCCTCCTTAAGCGCAGTTGACCTGAACACAGACGGCCTCTCCGACCTGTTGGTGGGGGCCCCCATGTTTTCTGAGATCAGGGATGAAGGGCAGGTCACCGTCTACATCAACAAAGGAAACGTGAGTACAGAGCTGGGCAACGTGTGGACGGGGTGAGGGAAAGAGACATTGGCCTGAGGAGTAGTGACTGAGGCCCATCACCCAGAGGAGGTGAGCAGACTTGCTTCCTACCTTCAGAAAGCTCCGTGTTCATCTATGGAAAGCTCTATGCAGTGTGATGACTGCAGATATTCAGGGGTCCAGAAATATCCAAATGACTAGCATTGAGTGCTCCTCATGTACCAGGAGCTTTTTCTCTTTCTTCCTGTGAATGATCTCAATGACATATGCACATTTTTTCAGGGGGTCCCCATTTTTCAGGTGAAAAAAACTGAGGCTCAAATAGGTGAAGTCACTTGCCCTAAATCACACAGGTAAAAAGCAGTGGGGCTGAGATTTGAAACGTAGGCAAACTGACTTTGGAGTTAGCATGCCTCATCTCTAGGTTATGCCACCTCCCTCGGAGTATGTACACAGAGGAGCCTTCTCGGGACATAATGGCTGGAAGGAACCTTGAAGAAGAA
>SJYX01006475.1:0-32418 GCA_006410675.1 Oreotragus oreotragus
TGTTGGCAATTTGATCTCTGGTTCCTCTGCCTTTTCTAAAACCAGCTTGAACATCAGGGAGTTCACGCAGGGTAGCTCCTCTCGGCCGCCGCCTCTGACCTCGGACACAGGGTAGCTCCTCTTGGCCGTTCCTGCGCCGTCGCAGCCTGGCACTCTAGGCCGCTGCCCCTGACCATCAAAGAGAATACTAACTTTGAACTCTAATGGAGTGAAATGTGATCCAACCCACAAATTTATTTTTCTCATTACTAGACCTGTGTCACAAAAGAATGGACTCAATTACTGTCAGATTTTGCATTTTTAAATTGTGGAAGCTTTTTTCTCTCTTGTTGGGGATGTACCTACATAATATCCTTGATTTTTTATCTTGGCCTGAAATGACTGCAATATTTACTATCTGATCTTTTATAGCAAAAGTTTGCCAATTTCTGATGTTGAGTCCAATTTGTAATACTACTCTGATGGCTAGTTTTATGAATCAACTTGATGAAACTATAGACCCTAATCATTCAACCAAACATCAATCCAGGTGTTGTTGTGGAAGTATTTTGTGGATGTAATTAACATCTACAACCAGTTGATTTTATGTGAAGGAGATTATCCACAATAATCTGAGTAGGCGGGAATGAATCAGTTCAAAGTCCTTGACTACACTTTCCTTGAATGAAGAAGAAATTCTCCCTAGATAGCAACTACAGCTCCTACCTGAGAGTTTTCAGCTGGCACTTCTTGGAGGTCAGTCCTCTGAATTTCAGTCTTACCTAGCCAGCTCCACGCTCATACAAGCCAATTCCTTGCAATCAATCATTCAATCAACACACATATACATCCTGCTGATTCTATTTCCCTGGTGGAATCTTGACTGACTCACTGCTCTCTATAAAAAATACTACCCAATTTGTGCTGCTAGAAAACTGAAAAGGAAATAACTTTAGATAAAATGAAATTAATAGTTTGCCATAGCTGTCTGTCAGCTGTGATATTGCCTAATCTGTCTTATTGACTCTCTAGTGTAAGGCAGAAAGGGGTAGTGAGAGTTATGAATAAAGAAAGGAAATTCAGGAAGACTTTAATTCAGTCTTATCACTGTGGATCAAAGAGAGATTTTTGCTTCTTGATAGAATCTGTTCCCAGAGTATTTCTGAGAAATGTCTCCATTAGTTTAAGTCTAGGACTCACTTCCCAGAGCCCACTGTTGCTGGCTGTTAGAATACCCTGGACCTCCTGGCACTGTTGATAAGTTCTGTGCTTGTATATTTTCAGAGGAGAGTTTCCTGAGCTTTTATCAGATTTCCTAATGGGTCGTGGCACCAAAAGGATAAAGGAAGTGACAAATAGATTCGAGGGATTAGATCTGATAGACAGAGTGCCTGAAGAACTATGGATGGAGGTTTGTGACATTGTACAGGAGACAGGGATCAAGACCATCCCCAAGGAAAAGAAATGCAAAAAGGCAAAATGGTTGTCTGAAGAAGGCTTACAAATAGCTGTGAAAAGAAGAGAAGTGAAAGGCAAAGGAGAAAAGGAAAGATATGCCTATTTGAATGCAGAGTTCCAAAGAATAGCAAGGAGAGATGAGAAAGCCTTCCTCAGTGATCAATGCAAAGAAACAGAGGAAAACAAAAGAATGGGGAAGGCTAGAGATCTCTTCAAGAAAATTAGAGATACCAAAGGAACATTTCATGCAAAGATGGGCTCAATAAAGGACAGAAATGGTATGGACCTAACAGAAGCAGAAGATATTAAGAGGTGGCAAGAATACATAGAAGAACTGTACAAAAAAGATCTTCACGACCCAGAAAACCACAATAGTGTGATCACTCACCTAGAGCCAGACATACTGGAATGTGAAGTCACGTGGGCCTTAAGAAGCATCACTACAAGCAAAGCTAGTGGAGGTGATGGATTCCAGTTGAGCTCTTTCAAATCCTAAAAGATGATGCTGTGAAAGTGCTGCATTCAATATGCCAGCAAATTTGGAAAACTCAGCAGTGGCCCCTGGACTAGGAAAGGTCAGTTTTCATTCCAATCCCAAAGAAAGGCAATGCCAAAGAATGCTCAAACTACCGCACAATTGCACTCAGGTTCTTTACTAGAGCCACCTGGGAAGGTGGGAGGAAGCTGGGTTTAATCACTAGGCTGTCACCGGGGAACTTCCTGCACTTGTGGTGATGGCTTGAGTGNAGCTGTGAAAAGAAGAGAAGTGAAAGGCAAAGGAGAAAAGGAAAGATATGCCTATTTGAATGCAGAGTTCCAAAGAATAGCAAGGAGAGATGAGAAAGCCTTCCTCAGTGATCAATGCAAAGAAACAGAGGAAAACAAAAGAATGGGGAAGGCTAGAGATCTCTTCAAGAAAATTAGAGATACCAAAGGAACATTTCATGCAAAGATGGGCTCAATAAAGGACAGAAATGGTATGGACCTAACAGAAGCAGAAGATATTAAGAGGTGGCAAGAATACATAGAAGAACTGTACAAAAAAGATCTTCACGACCCAGAAAACCACAATAGTGTGATCACTCACCTAGAGCCAGACATACTGGAATGTGAAGTCACGTGGGCCTTAAGAAGCATCACTACAAGCAAAGCTAGTGGAGGTGATGGATTCCAGTTGAGCTCTTTCAAATCCTAAAAGATGATGCTGTGAAAGTGCTGCATTCAATATGCCAGCAAATTTGGAAAACTCAGCAGTGGCCCCTGGACTAGGAAAGGTCAGTTTTCATTCCAATCCCAAAGAAAGGCAATGCCAAAGAATGCTCAAACTACCGCACAATTGCACTCAGGTTCTTTACTAGAGCCACCTGGGAAGGTGGGAGGAAGCTGGGTTTAATCACTAGGCTGTCACCGGGGAACTTCCTGCACTTGTGGTGATGGCTTGAGTGACCCCAGGTACCTGCTGGGCCACTGCCAGATTGCCTGGGGAGGAGGCAAGTGGAGGTGGCCCCTAAGCTTTGTGGAGGACTTCTGGACTTCTAGCCACTAAGCTTCTACTGTGCCCCTGCCCAAAGGGAGGGTGAAGGAGGAGCTGGCGCCCTAAGGAGGGGAGGGCGGGCCGAGAGGGAGTTTGAAAAGAGGAAGGAAGTGGGGCCCAGCAGCGCACCCAGCCACCCCTGACTGCTTCCCCAGAGGACGACTGGAGGTGCCTGCAGGTCCCGGCCGAGCCATGGCCCCCTGGCGCAAAGCTGACAAGGAGCGGCATGGAGTGGGTAAGATTGCACCTTGGGCTCCCGGCAGGAGAAGGGCAGGTGACCAGAGAGCCGCCCAGGAAGGTGCGGGGGGAGCCAGCAGTGTGGAGGCGGGCTCTGAGCGCCCCCTCAAGCTCGGAGGGCTCCCTCTGCTGCTGTGGGGCCTGTGGGATAGGAAAAGGGAGGCAGGGGGAGAGGAAGGTGGGCCCTCACCCAGCAGGCCACACCCAGCCTGCTCCCTCTCCGGCCTGCCTGCCGCCACAGGGCTGCCTTTTTTCTCCAAGTGCCTATGCATTTCTAGCTGGGCTCCAGCAGAGCTCAGAGCTGCCTGCCTCTGCGTCAGGCTCCTGGCACTGCAAGGCTTCCCTCACCCTTTCTGGAGACTTGGCCTCTTAGAGGGAGCGTCGAGCATCATTCTCTCTCTTGGCTGGGCCTTGCCTGACCCCCATCCCTCCCGCCACCCTTGCCCTAAGCGACACCCATCCGCCTGCTTCCCCTGCCTATTCCTCCTGGGTCAGACGACCCCCTTGTTTGGCAGAGCATCCTTGGGGTGTAGGGCTGGAGGGCAAGACCCTCCACTCAGCCCCAGAGAGTCTCTGGGGGAGAAAGTCTCGCACCAGGTTATCCGGGGACATCCAAGAAGCCGCCTCATCAGCTTCAGCCATCTAAGCTCCCAGAGGCCTCTGCCTCAAGCTCAGGGGCGGAAGTGGTGACTGGGGGAAGGGAAGCTTCAGGTACTAGGACTCTTTCTACTAAATGGCACCCGTGGTGCAATCCCCATAGACTCAATGTGGTTTTCAGATAAGTGTGAATATAAAAACCTCTCTGTGGCTTGCTACACAGGCAGACACCAGATACCGCCCTCAGAGATGAGAACTGAACAGGTCAGACGTTGCAGGACCCAAGGCTGAGAGTGATGAGATGCTGGGGATCCCAGGGCCGCTGCTGGAGAAGCACTGCCCTGGAGGGCTCACCAGTTAGTCATTCAGTTACTAGGCTCCAGGCGCTGTGGAGTGTTTAAAGGCGAATGGTCCCCAGCCAGAGAACAAATACTAATCCAGGCCCTGAAGGGGGCTCAATTTCTCCACCTGCATTGAACTAGACTCACTAACTTTTCAACTTTAAAGCGTCTGTAACTCTGGCCCTTCTTGCTCCGGTTATCAGGCTGAATCCCTTCTCAGGGGAAGATGGGAACTGATAAATGGAGCAGACCCGTATAGGTGGAGGGACCAATGCAATCTAGGAGATGAAAGCTGGACATGAAGGGAATATCCAAGAAAACATGAGCATATCCAGAGAAAAAACATGGTAGCTCCATTCACCTTGAGGGGAGGGTGCATTGAAGGGAAGGGTGCTCAAAGTTAAGTTGCAGCCATATTTTGGAAGGCTCTGAATGCTATGCTAAGAAGTTGAGGCATTTTCCATTTAGGCAGTCGGGAGCCATAGAGGGCTTCTGTTTAGAGGAGGGACGTGAGATATGTGCTGAAGCCAGTGTGGAGGGAGACTGTGGACAGAAGAGCAAAGGTGCCTGGGTGGGATACAAAGGACAGGTCCTGGCGGTCCAGGGGAACCAGGGCAGTTAACTGGGGAGCCTGAGGGTGGTGGAAGAGTCCCACCCTCTGGCCGAAGGGCTGCAGTGCGCTCCTGCAGGGTGGGCGCTGTGCTGCAGGGTGAAGAGAATGCACTCTGCTTCCTGCTCCTGGATTCCAGCTTCCAGTGCCTCCCAGCCTTCTGAGCCAGACAACTTATGTGCTCTCTCCAGGCTTCAGTTTCCTTGTCTGTGTAATGGGAGCGATAACAGCACCTGCTGCTCAGGGTTGTCGAAGGACTAGATGAATTAACCCACATCAAGTGCCTAGAATGACAGTTGTACAGATCCTCATTAAATTTTATCCATGCTTGTTTTTAGACTTTATTCTCTGCATGGGAGCCCAATTCAGGACATGACATCACAGGCTGGGAGGGGCCTACAGGATGGAGTAGGTTCTCACCCTCCCTAGCAGAGAAAACCCCACCTGTGTGCTCAGAGACTAGAAACTCTGTTAGACTCTAGGCCCAGAGGCTTCTTCTGATGGAATATCTGACGTTGTTCACATCTACCTATGACAATTCTGTTTGGGGTGGGGGTCAGAGGACGTATGACCTTTAAGAGGGCCAGTGAGCACTTGGTAGGCGTCTGTGTATCAGAGGATCTTTTTATCTCTGCTGTTGAGCAGCAGAGGCAAGAAAGGTACTCTCCAGCCCTCCTCTGCAGACTCCAGGTAGATGGAAGGAAAAAGCAAGGCTTTATGGCTTTGGGTTATAGGAGACAGGGGACTGGAGTCACCCAGCAGAAAGAACAGTGGCCTGCGAGTAAGGGGTCTGGGTTCTAGTTCTGACAACATCATTTTTGCAGACAGGCCTGTGCTTTAGTTTCCTCACTTTAAGTCTAGATATTAATACATTTCTATTTCAAGGCATTCCTTTATGAAGAGCATCTGAGATAATGCGTATGGGGCTTGGAGGAAGATGAAGAGCTAGAGCCACGTGAGGATGAGAGAGTCCTCAGAACCTCTCTGGAGTCCCAGCCAGTCCAACACAGGCGCTCCTGAGCTCTGCTTTCCCATTCAGTTTCCCTTTCCTCTGGCCCTGCTGACGAGGGCTGCTCGTCTGATTAAAGTTTCCCTTTTAATCAGAACACCAGTTAGGTTAGGGCGAGTTTTCTGGGGGCAGCTTCATACCAGAACCTCTTGGCTTCTTTCTCAGTTCATTGGGTTATGGGCACCCAGAGTGAGCCTCATGTAGATCCCTGGTCCGGTTCTTTGTACTTCCTTGATGGAGCTTTAAAGGGTGATCCATTAGCGTTCCAGAGAGGACACTTGGATAGACTTGTCACAGGTGAGATAGTGTAACTGTAACATAAAAAAGACACAGCCTCTGCCCTCGAGGAGTTTTGTGTGAGATGAGAAGCTCACGCTGTGAGTTCAAATCTGGCCCTGTTTACTCATCTATAGTAGGCATAATATGGATCTCTTAAGACTGAATAGAGGTAGTACCTGAAAATCACTTAGTAATGAGACTGGCCAATGAAAGTTAGGAGCTGAGGTCAAGGGGCTAATAGTTGCTGAGCCAAGAAAGACAGAGGGTAATGCACCCTTATGCCAGGTTCAGGACAGTCATGCCTTTGAAGAGTAAGTATAGTAGAAGACCCATTCTCATACAATATCTTTGTCTGGCTTCCGAACACCTGTGTGAGACAGTGTATTATTATCCTCATTTTATAGACAAAGACTCCCAGAGTTCACATAACTTGGAAGTACTTGGGCTGGGCATTAGATTCAGTTGTCTTCAGACACCAGGCCCTCTGTACAACACTAGGAGGGAAACTGGAAGGAGAAATGTTATCGACAAAGACAGGAGGTTGGAAGGTGTTGGCATTTGGGTCAAACAATAAATGGTCCTCTTTGATTTTAGTGAATGATTGTAGTGAAAAAACAAAAAGTTGGAGAGGTAGATTGCAGCCTGATTGTGAAGGACTTTGAGTACCAAGCTCATAAGTTTGGACTTCATTGTGTGAGTAGTGGAGGTTTTGAGCAGGTGTGCCACCTGTAAGAACATAATTTAACCACTTGGAGGGGGGCAGGGGTTGGACACAGAATGGAACAGCAGTGGGTGACAATTTTCCTGTCTACTGACTGTCTGATTGGTTAATCCTGCAGGAGTTCCACATATAATTAACATTTCCTTTTGGCCTTTACTGTCTTAATCCTCTCTGCCTGAGACTTTTCTCGTTGCTGACAGCTTTATCCTTGGAAGAGAGGACAGAGGACAGAAAAGGAGGAGGTGAAAATAAGTAACAAACTCCTATGGATGACAGAAACTCTCCAAATTAAAAAGTCATTTCTCTCTCATATAGAAAGCCCAGAAATAGTCCCTGAAGAAGTGGGAGAGTAGCTCATTCTGTTTCCTGCCCTGCTTCCTTGGCACAAGACTTTTGCCTTTTGAAGCAAACTGGCTTCTTAAGCTCAGGTCCAGCTTCCAGGCAGCAAGGACCGAAGGGAGCATGAAGGGTATGACCCCTTCCATTAAGGCCACGTGCTTGAAGGCCCACTGACACTTCCTCTTGTATCCTATTGGCTGAAGCCTAATCACATGACTGAACCTAGCCACCAGGGAACCTGGAAACGCAGTCTTCAGTGTAAGCAGTCATGCACCCAGCTGAAAGTCCAGTGTGCCCAAGCAAGGAGGGAAAGAAGAGTATTCGGGGCGACAGATTAGTTTCCTCAGGCAGCCATAACAAAAAGGTACTGACTGGGCAGCTTAAACAACAGGAATTATTTTCTCAGAGTTCTGGAGGCTGGAATTCCAAGCCCAGGGTGCCAGGAGGTTGGTTTCTCTTGAGGCCTCCTAGGCCGGCAGCCAACTGCTTTCTCATTGCTTTGTCCTCACACAGCCATCTCTCTGTGCATGCTCACCACGTGCGCAAGCCATCTTCTTCAAAGGATGCCAGTTATGTTGGGTTAGGGCCCTATGCTTACAGCTTCACAGACCTGATCCAAATATGGGACTTCAATATAGGGATTTGGAGCACTGGCGAGGGCAACAGGTGGCTCCTTAACAGTTGACCTGCGGTCTGCAGTGTGATGTTTAGGGACGGTAAAAGAAGGCTTCAGGGCAGGGGCTCTCAGAAGCTGAGTGCAGAAAAAGGTTTGTTTACCCTGAAGCTGAGCCTGCTGGGTGGATCTGTGTGGGTACTTCAGTTACTCTCAGAAGCCTCCTCTCTGCACAAGCCATCTCTAGTTATGGTTACGTACCTATCTACGTGTGGTGTTGGGCAGTACTGCTTGGCTCCTTCAGAGAGCTGTGAGGGACAGTCCGTTCCAGGTCTCTCCCCGGCTTCAAGTGGTTTGCTGACAGTCTTTGATGTTCCATGCCTTCCACCTCAGGCTCTGCATCTGTCTTTATATGGCATTCTTCCTGTGTGTGCATGTCTCCTGCCAAAGTTTCCCTTTTAATCAGAACACCAGTTAGGTTAGGGTGAGAGTTAGTCACTCAGTCGTGTCCAGCTCTTTGCAACTCCATGGACTATAGCCCGCCAGGCTCCTCTGTCCATGGACTTCTCCAGGCAAGAATATTGGAGTGGGTTGCCATTCCCTTCTCCAGGGGATCTTCTCAACCCAAGGATTGAACCCAGGTCTCCCACATTGCAGGCAGGTTCTTTACTATCTGAGCCATCAGGGAAGTCCCGTTAGGGTGAGAGCCCACCCTAATGACCTATTTTAACTGTATCACCTCTGAAAAGAGTATCTCTGAGTAAGGTTTCATTTTGAGGTGCTGGGGGTTAGGAGTCTAATGTATCATTTGTTTGGTGGGGAGTGGTGTAACTCAAACAATGACAGGATCTTCCAGAGTTGAGATGGGATCTCTTTTTTGATTGGGAGATACAGCTGAGTTCGAGAGCTCCCTCCGGGCCAGGATGCAGGTGATGCTGTTCCCTGGACAGGGGTGGTCCAGAGCGAAACGGACAAATGCCGAGTGGGCAATGGGTGCTTGTGTCCCCGCAGCACACATTCTCACTACAAGGAACAAAATGCACTCAAAGGTGTTCCGTTAATAGGTGTGCAGTGTGTATGTGTATGTGAGGAAAGTAGTGTGTTTTAAGTATCAGGGGAAACCAAACAAACCAAGGCAACAGAAGCAGCAGTCCTCCAGAAGGAGCTGGACTGGGGCGCCCTGGAAAATTCTGCCTGTCTCCTTATGGCTTCCCAGCTGCTCTAAACCTATGAGCTCAGTTTTCCGTTGTCTCCTCACCTTCCTGACTTTGATATTCTGCGACCACTAGATGGTGCCAGCCTGATGGCCCCAGCAGGCTGCCCACCTCAACCTAGCATGTCTCCGTCGTCCCGGTACCTTCCGAATCTCCTCTCTGTGTTTATTTGTTCGGTCTTGAGAGAGAACGTCTGATTGAATCGATTGACCTTTTTCAGAAAGGCCACCCCAAGTCAGAGGTCATTGCCAAGCTAAGAATGAGCCCCACTCTGATCAGGATACTGCCTCTACCTTTCCCAATATGCTCTGGCTATGGGTCGGGGCTGGCAGGAGTTGTGAGCGGGGACAGATTCTTTGCATAGGAGGTGTGAGTCAAACATGGATTCTAGACACACCAGGGAGAACTCCGCTACAGAGAGTTAATAGTAAAAGAGGAGAAACAGAGACCATCCTTTACTCATCAATTTGTTCACTCATTCACTCCTTCCTACTTAATTTATTTCTTAAATATTTATCGGGCATTTCCTATGTGCTAGATAGGGAAATTACTAGAATTTGGCCAGTGTGTTTCCTACCCTTTTGGAGCTTATAGTCTAGTGGGAAGACTAAAGGCACCTTGTGGGAAAATCAATAAGTATGTCACTGTAAATTATGATATGTGCTATTCTGAAGAAAAGAGCCTGTCTCATGAATGAGAGTATTGGAGGGAAGGAATCTTAAACTGGATGGTCTCAGAAGGCCCCTGAGGAGCAATGGGGGAAAAACACTATAAAGAAAATGCTTAGAGGAATCCTATTTTTGCTGTGGAAGCAAACTATACCTTTGGATTTGTCTCCAGAAGTTAGTCTGGTGCAATAAAAACACATGGATGGAAATCTAATTCCTTCCTGCCACCAATTCTTAGGTGCCTGGTCCTCTTCCTTTCTGATGCTTCAGCAATTTGGGATTGTTGAAGAGTGCCTGCTGGGCTGACTGTTCAAGTCCATTTATGGAGATTGTCCTAATCCCTAGGTTTATGGGAACCGCATTTGTTAGTGGCCATCTTGCTCCCAACCATATGTTTGTGTTTGAATGAGCCTTGACAGAATGTGTTTGCTAAGCTTTGCTTCCTTCTGAGTTCAGCATTCTTATATTACTGCTGAATTTTGAGACAGGTGTGTAGTCACCATAATATTCTGCTAATTTCTGGGCCTTTGGACTTCTTTTTGGGTTTGTGTGTGTATTTTTGTTTTTAGGTTTATAGGCCTTTAATTTAATGGTCAATTACACATGGGGGCTATAGCCTGTGTTCTGTGGCAAATGTTCTGCAAATGGGGAATGCTAATGCTTATTGCCAACCAACTCCAGAAGGTTGTGGAGGCACCACAAATGTTCCCTTTAATAGGTACTGTCTCCTTTCTTTCCACTTTCTTTAACTGATGTGAGTTAAACAACAGGCTGAGTTTGTCAACCTCTGAAGTCTCACTTGGTTTCTAGTTCTCTTGGAAAAAAGTCATCCATGTCTTGCTCCTCTGACCCGACTAGAACACTGTCAGCTTCGACATTGATTTAAAGAAGCTGTGCAGGTGGTGGGTGTGAGTGACAGTGTCAGCACCTTTCCAAACCCCCTCCAGACATTACCCCAGGGTACTCAGAATTCCCCTGATAAAACAGAACTCCTTGGGTCAAAGCCTAAACCAGGATGGTGAAGAGGACCTAGGCGGGCAATGTGACTTGCATAGGTGCCTCAGCATCCAGCACAGGGTGTGAACAGAGCCAGTGCTGAGCAAGCATCTGTCGGGATGGATTAAGTGCTAGCAATGTCAGGTTTCAGAGACCGTGACTGGTGTGCTAGGCTGCAGCAAGGTGCAAACCTGGTGCCAGCTAGACCTGGATGACTTGGCTGGGAAGTGGGATTTTGCTGCTTGCCTGCCTGGTGGTGGCAGTAAGGGAGCTGTCTCAGGAGAGAGTGTTCCAGGCAGAATAAACAGCCAAAGAAACCTCTCTGGTGTGTGGGAGCCAGTGTGGATAGAGCAGAGTAAGCCAGGGGCAGAGTGGTCAGAAATGAGTGCTCTAAGCAGAGGCTGTATTGAGCAATGCCTGGCACATGTTGTAAGACTTTGGCTTTTAGTCTGAATGGAAGGGGATAGGGCATTGAAGGATTTGAGAAGAATTGCAATATGTTTTGTCTTTTTTAAAATTTAATTTTTAATTGAAGTATAGTTGACTTACATGTTGTGTTAATTTCTGCTGTACAGCAAAGTGACTGAGTTACACACACACATTCACACTTGTCGTTCAGTCGCTAAGTTGTGTCTGACTCTTTGTGACCCCATGGACTGCAGCACACTAGACTTCCTTGTCCTTCACTATCTCCCGAAGCTTGCTCAAACTCATGTCCATTGAGTCCACTGCCATCCAATCATCTCATCCTCTATCATCCCCTTCTCCTCCTGCCTTCTTTTTAGCATCAATCTTTCCCAGCATCAGGGTCTTTTCCAATAAGTTAACTCTTGGCATCAGGTGGCCAAAGTATTAGAGCTTCTGCTTCAGCATCAGTCCTTCCAATAAATATGGTTTATCACAGGATATTGAATATAGTTCCCCATGCTGTACAGTTGGTCCTTGTTTATCCATTCTACATGTAATAGTTTGTATCTACTAACCCCAAACTCGCAGCCTATCCCTGTTCCACCCCTCCCCCTTGGCAACCACTGTCTGTCTTATTTTAAAAGGATTATTGTAGACGTTTTATGGTTAGTAGATAGAAAGGAATTAACTGTGGAAGCAGGGAGGCCAGCACAGCAGTTACTATAATAATCTAGGCAAGAGATGGTGGTGGGGGCCACCCAGGGATATAGCAGGGGAGGAGATGAGATGTGCTTGGCTGGGTGTGTATAGTAGGTTGAGCAAATGGGATTTTCCTCATGGATTGGATGTAGGTATGAGAGAAAGGGAATAATCAGGGGGTGACACTATTGTGTTTGGTCTGAGCAGCTGGAAGAATGGAATTGCATACAAGACTTCCTTAGTTAATACCCTGGTCTAAGTTGCCATCGATATTGCCATAAATAATAATATTGCCTCAGCTTTTTCCAATCTGGCCTATTTGTGAAGCACAGTGGTGTCATGTTGAACCCTCACAGCCATGCTGAGAGATAAGTCCTTTTATCTTCATTTCAAAGATGAGGAAATAGAAGAGCAGAGAGCTTCAAACTCTTACTGAAATGTAGCCTCTTTCCAGCAGTTTTCTTACACCTCATCCCTGGAAGAAATTTCTTCTGGTGTCCTGAAATCATTTTTCATCTTGCCTTTAGTTTTATGTGACTGCATTATCTCCCCTCCAGGCGGCTTATTGTTTGAGGGCTGAGCTCTGTTGGAGGTCAACCTTGATTCCCTCTGGTTCTTGATGGAACCAGATTCCATCTGGTTAGTACCACAAACGTGGTGGGTCAGAGAGTCTCATCAATACTGTGACGTGGGACCCTTGGGAAAATCCAGTGGAAGCTATAAATCCTCTTCCTACAAAAGCATGCACACGTCCACTTTTGCATTACCGTTTCATTAAGGCCCATTCATGGAAGCCAGCTGTGGACCCCTGGCTGCAGGTCATTGTGGCTCCTGCCGTCAGCCCGTCAGATTTCACTGTGGCCTAGTGTAGAGCTGTCTGGCTCCTGCATAGAATGTGAACACCATGGCGGCAGTACTGTGTTTCTTGTTCTTCTCCAGCACAAAATGCCTAGCCCAGTTGTTGACCAGATGAATGGATGGGGTGGTAAGCAAATGAGAGGCCAGAAGGTGGGGGATGAAGAGGGAATAGAGGTTGAAGGTTTTACATTTTCTAGGAGAAGGCAATGGCAACCCACTCCAGTACTCTTGCCTGGAGAATCCCATGGATGAAGGAGCCTGGTGGGCTGCAGTTCATGGGGTCGCTAAGAGTCGGACACGACTGAGCGACTTCACTTTCACTTTTCACTTTCATGTATTGGAGAAGAAAATTGCAACCCACTGCAGTGTTCTTGCCTGGAGAGTCCTAGGGACAGAGGAGCCTGTTGGGTGCCGTCTATGGGGTCACCAGAGTCGGACACATCTGACGTGACTTAGCAGTAGCAGCAGTAGCCTCATAAGGCTCAGATGAATTGTCCCCTCCTGCCCTTACCCCCTAGCTCCTTTCCTGTCCTGAGGCTGAGTCCTATGAGAGAGCTCACAACAAACTGAGGTGTTCTTGAACTCTCCTCTAAACACCTGGATTCCTGCACCAAGCCCCACAGTTCTCACCTCGGGACTCACTTGAAGTCAGCACCCATCAAGCTGATTTTCCTTCTCTCTTCCTTGCCCTGTGGCCTTCCCTCCCCACCTTCCTCCCCAGGGCTGTCCCCCTAGTTCTCCCCCTTGCCCTCCCCCTGCCCTTTCCTCTCCCTCCAGTCTCACTTCCTTCATGGGGCCTCTCTTGATTTCTCTCTTCTGAGAGACCACGGCTGCCATGCTCCACAGCTTCAGTTCAGTTCAGTCGCTCAGTCGTGTCTGACTCTTTAGACCCCGTGGACTGCAGCATGCCAGGCCTCCCTGTCCATCACCAACTTTTGGAGCTTGCTGAAACTCTTGTCTGTCGAGTTGGTGATGCCATCCAGTCATCTCATTCTCTGATGTCCTCTTCTCCTGCCTTCAATCTTTCCCAGCATCAGGGTCTTTTCTAAGGAGTCAGTTCTTCACGTCAGGTGGCCAGAGTATTGGAGTTTCATCTTCAGCATCAGTCCTTCCAATGAATATTCAGGACTGATTTCCTTTAGGATGATAGCCTCTTATTTCTTGTGTGTTCATTTTATCTCTTGAACTCGATTTCCCAAAATCTCCAGGATAGCAGGCTTCACCCTCTATCAGCNGAGTATTGGAGTTTCATCTTCAGCATCAGTCCTTCCAATGAATATTCAGGACTGATTTCCTTTAGGATGATAGCCTCTTATTTCTTGTGTGTTCATTTTATCTTTTGAACTCGATTTCCCAAAATCTCCAGGATAGCAGGCTTCACCCTCTATCAGCCCCTCTCACCTTCTGCAGAGCCCAGCAGTGTACCACACTCCCGCACTGGAGCTTGGAGACTGAGAAATCAGCCCTTGGTTTCATCATAAAGCCTCTCTTCCAACTCTAGTATGTGAATGTGTCAACACAGAACAGTGTGAGACAATGTGTGCGTGGGTGTGTGCATATACCTATACTGGGGACACTGGGAAAAAAAGAGTGAATGATGTTTTTGCAGGACTCATCAACCTTGACACTGTTGGTATTTGGGGCCAGATCATTCTTGATATGGGGCTGTCTTGTACACTGTGGGATATCTAGAGAGGAGAGTGAAAAAGTTGGCTTAAAGCTCAACATCCAGAAAACAAAGATCATGGCATCCGGTCCCATCACTTCATGGGAAATAGATGGAGAAACAGTGGAAACAGTGTCAGAGGTTATTTTTTGGGGCTCCAAAATCACTGCAGATGGTGACTGCAGCCACAAATTAAAAGACGCTTACTGCTTGGAGGAAAAGTTATGACCAACCTAGGTAACATATTCAAAAGCAGAGACATTACTTTGCCGACTAAGGTCCGTCCAGTCAAGGCTATGGTTTTCCCAGTAGTCATGTATGGATGTGAGAGTTGGACTGTGAAGAAGGATGAGCACTGAAGAATTGATGCTTTTGAACTGTGGTGTTGGAGAAGACTCTTGAGAGTCCCTTGGACTGCAAGGAGATCCAACCAGTCCATTCTGAAGGAGATCAGCCCTGGGATTTCTTTGGAAGGAATGATGCGAAAGCTGAAACTCCAATATTTTGGCCACCTCATACGAAGAGTTGACTCATTGGAAAAGACTCTGATGCTGGAAAGGATTAGGGGCAGGAGAAGAAGGGGATGGCCGAGGATGAGATGGCTGGATGGCATCACGGACTTGATGGACGTGAGTCTGAGTGAACTCTGGGAGTTGGTGATGGACAGGGAGGCCTGGTGTGCTGCGATTCATGGGATTGCAAAGAGTCGGACACGACTGAGCAACTGAACTGAACTGAACTGACCTCCACCAGCTAGATGCTAGGAGCTCCCCAACTCCCCATCTCTGCCTCCCCCACCCCCAGGATTGTGACTACCAAGCGTGTGTCCAGCATTGACAAGTGTTCCCTTCCCCACATTTGTCCCCAGTTGAGAGTCACTGCTTAGAGAACTCCTGGGAATCCACTTTCTTCTTGTTAGCTGAGTATGTCACCTTGGCTCACCAATGGCAACCTGTAAGGTTTTAGGAGGATCCAGTAGGGGTCCTAAAGCACCTGACAGAGAGTGGGTGCCAAATGCACATCCTTTAGCCAGAGGCAGTGTGGTGTAGTGGTTGAGGCTGTGTATTCTGAAGACAGCCCACCTGGGGTGAAATCCTGGCTCATCTCCTTTCCATCTGGGTCACCCTGGGCTGTTCACTTCATCTCACACTACCTCAGTGTCCTCTCATGTACTCACCATGAGAATTGTGAGAGGATTAAGTGGGTGACTGTGGGTCAAGTCATCAGAGAAGTCTGATAACTACAAGTGTTCACAGAGGTTGTGATTCTTGTCCTCTCCTGATCGGAGGAAGACATCTTCTCCTTGATTCCCTCTGGCTATGATTCTTCTGCCTCATCCACTGCCAACTTGCACCAGGTTTGAGCTCTGGCCTTGCTGCTGGAAGCTTCTGCTGGGTCATCACACTCACCCTCCTGATGCAACGTCAGGTTGTTGCCTTGGTGTTGAGGCTACCAACATCTTGCCCAGAGACTCCAGGCAAACTACTTGTACATTTTAATAAAAGTGCATGTTTCTTTTGAATCCAAAGTGGACCTGCCGGCTGGTTCTATTTCTTCTGGAATGGAGACCCTCCAAAGCCCAGATCAGAGACTAGAGAAATGAGCTTCAGGCAATTACATTCTTTTTTGCCAATACTGTTTGTGTTTCCTTACTCGGCTACTTGTACAAACTCTATTGACAATTGGTGTTTGCTGAAGCTTTTGTTTTCAAACCTGTCTGCAAGTGGCAGGGTCCTGATGAGGTACAAATCCATCCTGAAGGGTCACAGGGCACTTGATGGCTGCCATCAAAATTGGCAATCCAGCTACCTCAGCAACTCATTAAATAATGTCAAGAAATGCAAGAAAAAACTTAGGAGATGAGACATACCTGCCCTGCATGGGTGTATTCCTTCAGTTCAACAAGTATTTATTAAAGTTCAGTAACTATTGATTGAGCTTCAATTGTGAGTCAGATGCTGTTCTCAGCACTGGGAATTCACTGGCCACCAGGCAGGCTCAGTCTCCACCCTGGCTGAGGTTGAAGAAGACAGGAAATTAATAAGTCTTGTGTATCTATATATACATATATATAGATATACACACATATATATGTATGTTTATGTTTATAGATATATACATATAGACATATATACTCACCTATGCACAATAACTGTGATATCAGCACTGGGCTAGTCAAGAAAGGAAAGACTTTAGGTTCCAGTCTGGGTTTGACTCCGTTTTCTAGTTGTGTGGCCATGGGCCAGTTCCTTAATCTTTTTTTTTTTTCAGTTGCTCATATGTTACATGGAGGGTAATACATCGAAGGGTTACTATGAAGATTAAATGAGCTAATACAAGTAATACATAAGTAATTTTGTCTGTCTTATTTGTCACTGTAACCCACATAGCCGGAGCAGTCTCTGGCATGCAGTGGGTATTGAGTGAATGTTTGTTGAGAAATGCCATGTGCTTAATACGTAACGTGTGCTCAGTAAGTGTTCACCATTGTGAGGGGAGGGGCCAAGCTGTATATGAAGTAGGAACAGTCCAGATTTCTGGGTAATTCTGTTTAACTTACCAGTTGGGCTTCCTTGGTGCCTCAGTGGTGAAGAATTCGCCTGCCAATGCAGGAGACACAGGTTTGATCCCTGGGTCAGGAAACTCCCCTGAAGAAGGAACTGGCAACTCATTCCGGTACTCTTGCCTGGAAAATCCCGTGGACATAGGAGCCTGGTGGGCTACGGTCGATGGGGTTGCGAAAGAGTCAGACATGATCTAGCGACTAAACAACAGGAATTTACTAGTTAGAGATGAAAGAATAAGTTGTTTGCTCTCTCTCTACTTCAGTTTCCTCATCTGTAAATCCAAGTGAAATATTGTACTTATCTCCTAAGACTGTAGGAAGCACAGAGACCCCTCTCTGTTCATTTATGTGAGCTGCATGCTGTAGCAGTGTATGCTTACTTTTTCCTTCATCTCTTGGTTTAGGCTCCTGATGAGCAGCCTGTTTCAATACATTTAAGTTAAATCCGTAGCTAATCAGTGGATTTGATTTCCAGGGTTGTTGGAAGTCCCACCTGTCTTAAAGTAGCTGCTCCCCCTGGCTTGACAATCTAGGATTTCCAGCATGAATAGCCTCATTGGGTTCGATGACCTTAGATGGCCCTAGTGCTTGAAATACCCCTTTGATCCTCAGGCATAAGTAGTTTGGTCTGGTTAGGCTTGTCAGTAACCAGCTGCTGCCTTAGCTGCTGAGTATAGTATTTTAATACAGGGGAAAGGTCAAATCCTTTGTTGGGTTGTACCAATATTCTCCTAGGCACAAAAACTTCATAAAAAGGGGGAAGCTGCGATAGGTGTCTATGGAAATCTTTCCACCACTTGTTTATCTTTCATGGATGGACATGGCCAGAGTGGAGAAGGCTGTGATTTTAGTGATTTTTACTTCTTATTTATTCCTGTAGTTTCCTCCTGCCTTTTCCATCACTCACTCAAAACTTGAGAGTGCTTAGACCTGCAGGGACTGGTGATGACCTGTTCTGACACTGGTCAGAAACAGCTCAAGTGAGATTCATAGATAAGCAATAAAGCTTTAGCAAAGGGTGGCATTCTGGTCCCAAGTTTCCTGTTAGTCATTTAGAAAACTTAACAGAATCGGGTATTGGTATGCAAAGCCACTTCCTTTGTCGACAAGTAATGTCTTCTTTTCCCCAAATCAAGCCTTGAGAACAGAGGTCCTCATGCAAAGGCAGAAATACATTTATAAATTAAATGGCAATGTCAGTTGCTTTCATTTTCTTATAATGTGAGTCTTTGGAATGAATACAGACCTTCACGTTGGATATCAGGTTTCAAGATCTGTCCAAGATATCTGCTTAAGCCTCTCACCTGGCAGAACTGGGCAGAGTCGGAGGAAGAGGGTCCTAAGGAAAGATGGGAAGCCTACGGTCTGGGAACAAAATAAGAGTCTGCTCTGAACTTCAAATATCTGATGGACGGGCCTGATTTACTAGTGTTCCAGAGGTAAACACATTGTGGATGGTTTTCCTCTGTTAGAAACCTCAGGTACCTCTGTGGCCCTGCCCAGCTCCATGTCAGGTGTGTCGTCAGCCAGACCTCTGGGGCTGGAGGGTTCAGGAAGTGGGGAGTCTGCAAAGTTAGGGCATCAACGAGCTGTAGTGTCCAAATGCCAGCAGCCTGTTTGGGGTCAGGGCTTGAAGTCAGGCCAAGTGTGGAAGGAAATGGAGAAACAGGGCATCTTTATGCAGGAGAAGAGAACTCTGAGTCCCCTGAGAGTCCTCTCAGGTTTCATTTTGGGCAAAGAATTTATTTTATCTGATTCCTTTTTATAATTTCTCTCTCTTTAACAATATTCTCTATTTTGGGAGACATTATTTTTCTGGTTTCCTTTAGTTCCTTGTCCATAGTTTTCTTTAGCTACTTGAGCGTATTTAGAATAATTGATTGAAAGTCTTTGTCTTCTAAGTCCATTGTCTATCCTTCTTCAGGACAGTTTTTATTAATTTCCTTTTTTTCTCTGTGATGGACTATACTTTCTTGTGTCTTACAATCCTCAAAATTTTGTGTTGAAAACTGGATATCTTGAATATTATGATATGCTAGCTTGGAGGGCAGAGGCTCCCTCCTTGCCAGGGCTTGTTGTCACTCCTTCATACAGGTTGTACCAGTTGGTTTGATTAGTGACTTTTCTAAAGCATTTTGTTAAGACCATGTTGTTTGTTGCATATGGTCACGGAAGTCTCTAAATGCCTGGAATTGAGAGAAGACAATCTAGTCTTTGCAGCTATGTGTGGGTGTTTGGCGGGGAAGGCAATGACACCCCACCCCAGTACTCTTGCCTGGAAAATCCAATGGACGGAGTAGCCTGGTGGGCTGTAGTCCATGGGGTCGCTAACAGTCGGACAGACTGAGCGACTTCACTTTCACTTTTCTCTTTCATGCATTGGAGAAGGAAATGGCAACCCACTCCAGTATTCTTGCCTGGAGAATCCCAGGGATGGGGGAGCCTGGTGGGCTGCCGTCCATGCGTCACATAGAGTCGGACACGACTGAAGTGACTTAGCAGCAGCAGCAGTGGGTGTTTGGACATACCTTCAACACTTAGCCAGCCCATTTACAACTTTGCCTTAGCCTGCATTTCCTGCCTGCATGGAGCTTGACAGTCAACCAAAGCTGAGATGTGGGCTTTCTCACACCCTTTCTCAACATGTGTCCAACTCTACATGGTCTTCTAGATCCCTAGTGATATGTTGCACTCTTCAAAGTTCTTATTCTCCAAAGCATTTCAATTCTAAGCTTTTCCTCCTGGGCTTAGAGGTAGGATTATCGTTTGCCCCAACTTATATTCTTTACCCTGTACAGCAGCAGGTAGTTCTTTTGACTTAATGTTTTTGATTGATGCCCTTTGCATGGCTACATCTCCGCCTTCAGTCACTCAGTCGTGTCCGACTCTTTGTGACCCCATGGATTGCAGCACGCCAGGCCTCCCTGTCCATCACCAACTCCCGGAGTTCACTCAAACTCACATCCATCGAGTCGGTGATGCCATCCAGCCATCTCATCCTCTGTCATGAGTCAGAATTCTTTCTCTGGGAAACCAGTTTTTCCCTCCTAAGATTTCTAACTGATCGAATGGGGCCCACCCGTATTATGGAGTGTAATTTTTTTTACATGCTTTTAAAAAACTTTTATTTATTTTTTGGCTTTGTTCCTGTACGCAGGCTGTTTCTAGTCTCGATCAGGGGGAGCTTCTCACTGCGGTGGTTTCTCCTGTTGCGAAGCACAGCCTCCAGGGCTTACGGGCTTCAGTAGTTGTGAGTCCTGGGCTGTGAAGCTCGGGCCCAGTAGATGTGGAGTACAGACTGAGCTGCCCCTCGGCATGTGAGATCTTTTCTGAGCAGGGCTAGAACCATGACCCCTGCATTGGCAGGCAGATTCCTAACCAGGGAAGGCCAATATGGAGTGCACTCTTAATGTCAACTGATTGTAGATGTTATCCACAGCCGCACAGGCCCTCATGGCAACATCTAGACCAGCACCTGCCATACAACTGGGCGCTGTAGCAAGGTCAAGTTGACACAAAATTTAATCATCACAGGGTAGAAAATTATTGGTATTTTCTTTATGCATGATTGTGTTGGTTGGTTTGAAAACTGATGTTTTGCCATTTAAAGAAAAATCTTAAGAAGGACTAATTTGGAATACAAATGTTCAAAGTACCTATAAGTGAAGGGAATTGGGGGAAGTGAGAGTTGCAGTGGATGTAGTAGACTACTTCTATTTTAACCATGTTTGTAAAGTATACCTAATGTTTGCCAAACAGAAAACTGAGCTGAAAGGTTAAAACCTTGTTTGTTTCAGTTTTAACTACTTCTTATTCCTCTTTGAACTTAGTACTTTTGTAATTTAAAGGTTTTTTAACTTTTTTTTTTTTTTGGACAGTGGGGGAAACCTCTGGAAGAGTGTATCACGTACAGCAGTCAGTTTCAGTTCAGTCGCTCAGTCGTGTCCGACTCTTTTGCGACCCCATGAACTGCAGCCCGCCAGGCCTCCCTGTCCATCCCCAACTCTTAGCCTCTAAACCCCAGAGTATGTTAATACAATTTTTAGACTCCCCCTGACATCATGATTTTCATATTATATGCGGTTTCATTGTATTGTATGGTAGAGAGACCACTATATTTTCCTTTAAGAGGGTTTGCTTCATCAGTTATAATCTTGCAAATAGATTTCTAAAACACCCCACAATTCTCTGTGGAAACAGAAACTGACAAAATGTCAGCTATTACCTTTCTCCACTGACGGTGTGTGTGAGAATCCCAGTAATTCTCGACTTAAAACTCGTCTGCATCTAACAGTTAACGCCAGGGTTAGGAACATCCCAGAACTGCTTCATTTTGAATCGGATCTCTTCACCTCTTTCTCATGCAGGGGAGAGAGGGCTGTTTGACACGCAGGATCTTAGCTCCCTGACCAGGGAGCAGACCCGCGCCCTCTGCAATGGAAGTGTGGCGTCCTAACCACCGGACCATCAGGGAATTCCTGCATCGTCATTTTATTTAAATATTTGTTTGCTTTTTTATTTATATGGCTGCCCCGGGTCTTAGTTATGGCATGCAAGATCTTCAGTAGCAGCATGAATGCATGCTCAGTCGCTAAGTCGTCTTCGCGACTCTGTGGAGCGTAACCCGCCAGGCTCCTCCATGCATGGGACTTCCCAGGCAGGAATACTGGAGTGCGTTGCTGTGCCCTCCTGCAGGGGATCTTCCCCACCCAGGGGTCGATCCCACCTCTTGCTTCTCCTGCCCTGTCAGGTGAGCTCTTTGCCCCGAGCGCCACCTGTCTTAACTGTGGCATGGGGGACCTAGTTCCCTGAGCAAGGCTGGGATCTGGCCCCCAGCCGTGGGAGTGTGGGGTCTCAGCCACTGGACCCCCAGGGAAGTCCCCCTGCATCACTGTTTTAATTCACTCTACTACTTGGTGCTCTTTCAATAATTTGCAGAGTGTCTGTGTGCCTGTGTGCTCCGTCATGTCCAGCTCTGCGACCCCATGGACTGTAGCCCACCAGTCTCCTCTGTCCATGGAATTTTCCAGGCACGAATACTGGAGTGGCTTGCCATTTCCTACTCCAAATTTGCAGAGTAGATAATACCAAAAATACTTGCCATGTCAAATGGAAGCAACCTGCGAAGGTTTGTTCATTACTTCTGGGACTCTTACGTGGTAAACATTATCTTAAGGTCGTCAAGGAGTCTGAGAATTGGGGTGAGAGCACTGTGTGTGCTATTTCTTACTGAGTTCTTTATTTGCCCAGTTTCTCTTACGACACAAATAAGACTTGTCAGTGTTCAGTTCAAGTGCGGTAAAATATGCATTTAAAAACTTGCCATTTTGATCATTTTTAAGTGTACAGTTCTGTGGCATTAAGTACACCATCATCCATCCCCATAACTGTCCCATCTGAGCTCTACACCCACTAAATAAGTCCACATTTTCCCCCCTCCTCCCAAGCCTGGGAACCCGTTCTATTTTCAGTCTCTAGGAGGTCTTCCATGTTTTTCAATTTTGCTTCCTTTTAAAGGCTGAACAACAGTTTTGTTATGCATATATGCCACGGTTTGCTTATTCATTCATCCGTCACTGCGCACTTGGGCTGTTTGCATGTTTGAGCTATTTACTGCTATAAATATGAGTGTACTTATGTCTCTCTGAGACTCTGCCTTCAGTCCTTTTGATTATATACCCAGAAGTGAAANTTGTCACGTGGCTCAGTCGCATTGTCTCTCCTCGGTCCAGAGACCTCTGGGATTAGAAAGACAAAGCAAGGGTCCGCTCATGGGCTTCCTCACATCCACTCTGCCTCTCTCTATCCACTCTCTACATGGAAGCCAGAGTGATAGTCGGTGTTATGGGATTACATCACTCCCTTTCAGCCTTCCATCCTCTGGTGTCTCTATACAATGGGGTATTATTTAGCAGCACAAATGAGTGAAGTAATGCTAGTTGCTATAACATGGATGAACCTTTAAAACCTTGTGCTAAGCAGAAGCAGCCAGTTGCAAAAGACCATATATTATATGAAATGTCTAGAATGGACAAATCTACAGAGACAGAAAGTAGACGAGTGGCTGCTTGTGGCTGAGGGAACTTTTTGAGGTGTTGAGAATGTTCTAAAATTAATCTTAGTGATGGTTTCACAACTTGTGAGCAAATCTTTGAGTTACATATTTTAAGTGGACAAACTGTATCTGAATAAATCTGTTACCAAATAGCTAAGTACAATCTATTCAGTTTCCTGTTGTCTTGGAATAAAGCCTAAACTCATCAGGAAGTCCTGCGTGATCTGATTGTTGCCTCTCCAGCCTGCCTGCATCACTCCCTCCTCTCTTAGCACACTCCACACATGCCAGTTTCCCTTATGCTCTCTGTGCCACATATCTTCCTCACTCAGGGCCTTTGAACCCACTGTTTCCTCTTCCTGAAATGCCCTTCCGCTCTTGTCCCCATTGCTGACTTGTTTGACTCCTCCATCTATAATCAGCTCAGGGAGTAACCTTCACTAACTACCCCAGGAAAAGTTGATGCCCGCCCGCCCCCTCCCCGCTATTCTCTCTTGTGTGTGTGTGTGCTCAGACGTGTCCAACTCTTTGCGACCCATGTTTCCATGGACTGTGGCCCGCCAGGCTCCTCTGCCCCTGGAATTTTCCAGACAAGAATACTGGAATGGGTTGCCATTTCTTACTCCGGGGGATCTTCCCAACCCAGGGATCAAAACTGTGATTCTTGCATCTCCTGCGTTGGCAGGTGGATTCCTTACCAACTGTATCACCTGGAAAGTCACCTACCAGGTGGCCATATTTGTCTCTTCCATCGCATGTGTCATTTTTTATAACCTTATATTTATTTGTGTTTTCACCAAAAGAGCAAGATCATACTGGCATACTGTAGACACTTACCGAATACCTGCTGCCTGAATGAATGAGGACAACCTTGTAGGTTCAAATCATCCATCCTCCTGAGGGTCCTTTCTTAAATCAAACCACATGTATGTTGATTCATGTGTCAAATCAAACATCTCTGTGTTCTCATCCTGAAGACCTCCCAAGTTGGATATTCCTTGAACAAGCTTCGTCTCTAGGTTAAGGTTGTGGCCTGGTCCTCACTTAAGTTACGCCGAGCAAGGGCTAGGCACTGTAAGGATATAGTGTAATCTCACATTCCAGGGAATTAACAGAGGCCTCTGATAGCACAGAGGGGACTCTGGGTGTTTTCACAGCCAACTGCTGCTCCCCAGAAACTGGCAGTGTAAATGGGAAATCAGAGTACACTCTTGAATGTTAGGTACTCATAAGAATCCTACCAACTATTAGGAGATGGGGATGGGTGGTCAGTGTGGCCTGGAGAAGTCAAGGGGGGGCCTCATGGATAAAACAGGACTTGCCTGAAAGATTTGCTTTGGTAAAGGCCAAGAAACAGGCATTTTAAGATGGAGGAACACAGGTTGGCTAGAGCTGGGTAGGAGAAAGTTACGGCTTTCTTAGACAGTGAAGACTGGGTGGTCTTTGAGTGGAGGACAGACTGGTATTTTAGGCTGCTGTCACCAGGGCTGGAGTAACTGGGGAGCAACAAATAGCTCATGATAGCAGCTGAGAATAGAGATGTCAGGTGCTGATTTTCCTGTCACTTCTCAACCTAATGACTTTGGCCAAATTGTTTAACCTCTCAGCACCTCCATTTCCTCATGTATGAAATGGGATCACGGTTTACACCTCACAGGATTTCTGTGGGAATGGAACAAGGGGATGGCAGAGCACAGGACCGTGGAAAGTCAGGCACGGGAGATGACATAAACACCCTTCCTATCACCAGGCTGGGGCGCAGAGCCTGGCTAGGGAGAGGCTGGGAGCCTCTGGGCTCCCAGCGGCCTTTGGGAGCCAGACTGGGCCTGCACTGACTCGTGTGGCAAGAGGTGGTTTGTATGCTGGTTTTGTTCAGCCCATGAGGGCTTCATGGGCATCAGATAAAGTCAAGAAAGGAAGGCGCAGAGATTCTTGGTATCCAGAGGTCTCACCGTGCCTCTCTTTCATTTCACAGCCATATACAACTTCCAAGGGAGCGGGACCCCCCAACTCTCCCTGCAGATTGGCGATGTGGTACGAATACAGGAGACCTGTGGAGGTAAGTCACTGGCCCAGGTGATCCTGGGACACCAGGAGCTTGGGCTAAAGGTGTTGGGACACCCCCAGGACATACCCAGCCACTCCGGCCTTCTCTTGGAACTTGCAACTCTGCGTGGTCTGTTTAAATATATTTTGCTGATATTAGTCGTTCAAATTTACTAAAGACAGTGTTTTGTTATTGTAGGAATATATACTGAGAAGCAAAGTCCTGACTATGTGGTTTGACATTTGTTGTGCTTTTTGCTGTGCCATGGAGCTGTTGGGAGACTGTGACACCTTCCGGATATACTTCTTTATTAGTTTTAACACCATTATAAAGAAATCAGCATTATGAGGGTTTTGAAAGGTCTGGAAAATTATAACCCTGATTCAGGAGGACTACGGTGCCCAGCTGCATGGTTTGGGTCAGGGAGCAGTGTTCACCCCCTTCTTCCACCTGGGAGCCCTGTCCTGGCCAAGGTAGCATCTCTTTCTTCCCACAGAGGTGCCGTCTCTCATGAAGCCAAGCGTCTATTGGGCTGTATCCACAGTATCATGGTGGTGTTATTGGTGGTAGTGCGTACTTTTTAAACTTTGCACTAAGGTAATGGCCTTGGACTCATGAGGCAGACCATTAGAAATCAATGTGTCGAGTGTGTCACTGATAAAATTGACATAGGGGCCATGGCATGGGTGTAAGAGTTGAATGAACTTACGAATATGATGGCTATATTCAGGCAGGCTCTCCTGGTCCTCACTGCCCAACTGCACCTCAAAAGAAATCAGCATTATGAGGGTTTTGAAAGGTCTGGAAAATTATAACCCTGATTCAGGAGGACTACGGTGCCCAGCTGCATGGTTTGGGTCAGGGAGCAGTGTTCACCCCCTTCTTCCACCTGGGAGCCCTGTCCTGGCCAAGGTAGCATCTCTTTCTTCCCACAGAGGTGCCGTCTCTCATGAAGCCAAGCGTCTATTGGGCTGTATCCACAGTATCATGGTGGTGTTATTGGTGGTAGTGCGTACTTTTTAAACTTTGCACTAAGGTAATGGCCTTGGACTCATGAGGCAGACCATTAGAAATCAATGTGTCGAGTGTGTCACTGATAAAATTGACATAGGGGCCATGGCATGGGTGTAAGAGTTGAATGAACTTACGAATATGATGGCTATATTCAGGCAGGCTCTCCTGGTCCTCACTGCCCAACTGCACCTCAGTGGATCTCCCCAGACCCCCCCACCATGTGGGCCTGCCCATAATCCTGCTGTGTGGAAGGTATACCGTGTGTCCTTCTGTGTCCAGGCAGAGCAAAGAAAAGGAAGGGCAGAGTGGGCTATGTCCCTGTTTCCCAGCTAATCCCTTAGGTTAGGCAGTCCCATGCTCGGGTGGGGGTGAAGGGTGGGCGCCAAGCAGGTGTGCTCCTGTTAACGAGGCCCGCTCAAGGGGAAATAGAGAGTCAGAGGAAAGGAGGCTGCCTACAGAACTAGCCAGCTGTGGGTTCTCACCTCATAGGTGGAGCTGTACTATTCCCATTACATGTTAGGCTAGTTACTCCTGATAGCAACCCGTAGGACAGGTAGCATCTTCAGCCCAAGATTAGCTGCATGCGATTAACAAGGCAACTCTGCATATTTGTGTAGGGGTGCATGTACTCTTGCACACGTGTGTGTGCACACACACACACACACACACGTGCAAACCAAAATAAACAAGCAGAAAACTTTTTTTGGAAAGGGAAAGAATTTGATATTTCAAAGCAACTTTACAGGAGTCATTGTGGGGGAAATGAGAATTCTGTTCACCTTCCTAACATTTACTCTTTGGTACTATTGTTATTTTAGATACTATGAATTTTTCAGTGTTCAGGCCTTTAAAGTTCCCAATCTGATCCTATTTTACCTGCAGATTGAGTGGGACTGGGGGAGATGGGTCAGAGAAGGCAATGGCACCCCACTCCAGTACTCTTGCCTGGAAAATCCCGTGGAAGGAGGAGCCTGGTAGGCTGCAGTCCATGGGTTCGCTAAGAGTCGGACACAACTGAGCGACTTCATTCTCACTTTTCACTTTCATGCATTGGAGAAAGAAATGGCAACCTACTCCAGTGTTCTTGCCTGGAGAATCCCAGGGATGGTGGAGCCTGGTGGGCTGCCATCTATAGGGTCACACAGAGTTGGACACGACTGAAGTGACTTAGCAGCAAGGGGAGATGGGTGGAGATCTGATTACAAACACCCTTCCCTTTTCCCACAGTGCAACCCTATGTTTTACAAATGCAGTTCTGCTTAGTGGCAGATGAGCAACTTCTAAGTTAATCTACCAAGGGCAAGGAGCAAATATAAAGGCAGCAGGCAAAATGACTCCTCTCAGTGTCACTTTGTGCTACTGAGTGCTAATCCTGAGACATAGGCAGAGACTGCAGGTGAGGGAGCAAGGCTCGGGGAAGAGAAATGACTCAACAAGCATCACACCATGAGTCAGGGGCTGTTCTCTCCACTCCTGTCAAGACGAGCTCCCTCTCCTCCACTACCTTCCAAGAAGTGAAAAAGCCTCAGAAAGTTTTCTGCATCCTACATTTTGAAATTTAGATGAGTGTGTTTCTCTTGTTTTCATGTAGTTTTGCTGGAGAAAGTGTTTCAGGGCAGTAAATTGACCACACAGTTTGCACATAATCAGCGTTTCTTTACTTTTGGCCTGGCCTGGAGCTTGATGGTCAAAAAGGCTGCTTTTTCTGACTCAAGCCACCTTTGTTTTGGGGATTAATCTCCTTACTCCTAAACTTTTGAGTTTTGGTTTCTAATTAAAAATTTTGATTGATCAGTCTTATTTTAATGTATCTTTGTAATAAGCAGCCACAGTAATTTTCTGGAAAGATCTGGGCATGTTAATTTAGCAAATGATTGCCAGTTCATGAATACTTTGAAAATACAGTATTTGGAAGTCTGTTAGATTGATCCCAGATATCTGAGGAATTGGTATGAAAATGATTAATATTTATCATACATGCACTGATACCCATAAGGAGTTTTCAAACTGGAATTTGTAGGATCCCAAGAGTCCCTGAGGGCCTTAGATGGCTAAGGGCTTGGAGATCAGGCCTGGCCTTGTCTTTTTGCAGGTGGGGAGTTCTGGTTTTGATTCCAGTTGAAAACTGTTCCTCTAAGCAGATATATATATATAAAGTGAAAACCACAGTGTTAGTCAAAATGACTCAGTAGAAAAAATATGGGTGTGTCCATGTAACCCGCTTATAGAAACCTTATTCAAAAAATAAAATCCAGCCAATTGAGAGAGGAATCAAAATGTTAAAATATAGAAATTGAAAAGCTGCGATAGGAGGAAATACTGGCAAGCAAGTGAATTGATTAATCAAAATTAGTATTAAAACATACACCATTTATGACTAACAAAAAGAATGTCATTGTTAGAAAACTGTAAAATGTAACTGTCCCCCCAACAACAACAACAAAAACTAATAAAATTGAGAAGTTTAGAGGGGAACGGAAGAGAATAGATATAATCTTGAAGAGTCAAAGCGTATTTCTCTAGATATCACAAAGATTCATTCTAGGTGATGGAAATGTGAATATTTTTATTTTGTATTTTTCAGTAATTTTTCAATATTCCTTCTGCTCCAAAAAAAAAAAAAAAAAAAAAGGAGAAAAAGCATGGACTTTAATTTTTTTTTTAACTGAAGTACAGTTGCTTTACAATGTCATGTTGTTTCTGCTGTGTAACAAAGTGAACCAGCCATATGTATACAGGTGTCCCTTCGCTCCCGACCCTGCCCCCACCCTGCTTCCGCCCCACTCTTCTCGGTCGTCACGGAGCACTGAGCTGAGCCCCCTGTGCCGCGCAGCAGCTCCCCACTCGCTGTCTGTCTCACACACGGTAGTGTACACATGTCAGTGCCACTCTTGCCATTCACCCCACCCTCTCCTTCCTCGCTCTGTGTCTAGAAAAACGGTACCGATGAACCTACTTGCAGGGCAGGCACAGAGATGCAAACATAGAGAAAGCATAGGCTTTTGAATCAAAAAGTTATTCTCTGCTCCATTTATCCGCTAGCGGAGTGATCTTAGGGAGGTAGACCTCAGTTTTCTCACCTGCGAAATGGAGCATCATCACCTTGCTCCTGGATTTGCTATGAGGACAAAATGAGAGAAGTAGAGAAGCTGTCTAGCACCATCCTTGGCTTCTAGGTGCTTTGTGTTGGACTCCCTCTCTCCCCACAACCCTCATTATACAGAATTAAACTGAGATTGGCAGGTGTATATGTATCTTAGGAATTTGGCTCCAGGAACCCAGAAGCTGGTCCTCTGATGTCCTGGAATGGGCGAGGCTAGCCCTTTTTTGCCTGTGTACTGAATTTACGCAGTCAGATGAATGGAGAAAACAAAATCTGAGCTGAAACCTTAGGCATGAAAGAATTTCCTTTCACTAGAACACTAACATTTTTAGTATTTCCTTTTAGATAATATTTTTTTTGTGATTAAAACCTCAAACATTTCAGAAGGGCATCCATTGCTGAGCCTTAGACATCCTAATGCTTATTTCTTTGTCCACATTACATCTTTCAGGCTGCCTTTTCTACCCAGAGGCAGCATAATCATTCTACATCCTGCTTTCAGATGTGGAAAACACATGTAAGTGTTTACTGAGCAGTCAGAACTCCTCATGGGGGAATAAACATAAAAACGGAATGTTATTTTTCTCCCATCACTTCCTTCGGTTATATTTGGTTGACAACTTTCTTGATATTTAACAACATCTCAGAAGACTCCAATATCATGTCCAGTTTAATTTTCCTCTCCTCCTTCCCTTTCCCCAGCTTAAACAAGGCTGAGGTTAGAAGGGATTTGGGGTGCTCTCTTTCTAATTTTTTGTCTTCTTGAACAAACAAACCCAAAGGCCAGCCAGTCCCCTGCGTGAATAGCCACGTAGCTGGAGAACAAGAAGCCAGATGCCCCCGTTGTCTGAGTGAATCTTCTGGATGGCACCCCTAGGCTTGGATTTGGTTTTGGGGTAAGAACCATACCATGCACCCAGAAGGCAACAGTGGCCACCTCTGAAAAACACCCCCTGCCTCCTGATTGCTCACACTGTGGTGGGGGTTGTTCCTTGGGGGTAGCCCAGCTTATTGAGACTCTTGCTTTAAAAAATATTTTATTAGTAGATATTAGATTAATTAACTTAATAAGTTTTTGGCCGTTTCGGGTGTTAGTTGCAGTCCGAGGAATCTTTGCTGTGGCGCGCAGCTCAGTAGTTGCAGGGTGTGGGCTTAGTTGCCCCACAGCATGCGGGATCCTAGCTACTCGAACAGGGATCAGACCCTCATACTCTGCACTGGAAGGTAGGTTCTCAACTACTGGGCCACCTAGTCTGTCTTTATAAGCCCTTCAGAGGGAATGTCTTCTTCACGCTCAGCTATTTGCCACCTGACTCTTTGCCAGAACACCAGGGAAGGTTCCCTTTCATTTCCTGATACACACACTTGCCCAGGCAATGGAGCTCAGTCTTAGTGGTGAAGATAATGGGGTTTCTAGACAGGGTTTCCAAGAAACTTTTGAATTTCACTCACCAGTAAAATGGAACAAGGGGGATGGATGAGGAGGAAGTTGACGTAGCTTAACCTCCTTAAGGTAAGACCTGGCTCTTACTGTCAGTGTTTTCTAAGAAATGGGACTACACTGTACATACCATTCTGAGATTTGCTCTTCTCACTTAAAAATATTTCTTTCTGAGCTGGCACATGTGTCAGTGTGGCCTTGGTTCAGCTGCAAAGCCCTCTGCATGAAGGGTTCGGAATCTCCCACTTACAGAGGGAGGTGCGCCCAGAGCCATGCAGCAGCTTCTCTCGAGACAGCTCCACTGGGAGTGATCCTGACCCACCCGGGGCCTTTGTTTTTAGGGTACAAAGGGGGCATTACAAGGACTTAAGGTGGTATTTTCAAAAGTGCCACTTTGCAGGGAGATGGTCCTTCGTTTGGGTCTGCTCTGGAGAATCCCAGGGACGGGGGAGCCTGGTAGGTTGCTGTCTATGGGGTCGCACAGAGTCGGACACGACTGAAGCGACTTAGCAGCAGCAGCAGCAGCAGAGACAGGTTGGTGTTGAAAGGGGCTCTGTTTTCTGAAGTAAGGCTGTCCCATTGAGGGGAATTTATAAGTTAAGTTTTCTTCCCTTTTGATTGTGGGTGAGGTTAAAACATCAATAAACTTCCATTATGTTGAATTTGAAGAATGTGTCATTTACTTTGTTGTTATGGAAATAAATTGAAATGTCACTGAAAACAAACAATATTCAAAATCCGTAGGTTCTGGAAGTAAAACGGAAAATATGCCTAAGTTTCTCTGATTGATGATGATGATTATGGATTTTTAAAAGACAAAATGGCATTTAGTAATCTTTTAACACCATATGCAAGGCACTGTACAAACTGAATTTCTTATCTAATTTACGCCTATGAGACAGACAGTATTATTATTCACATTTTACAAATAAGAAAACTGAGGCTTAGAGAAATGCACTAACCTGTCAAAGATCACTCAGAAGTTGCAGATCTTCATTCAGATTCAGGCTTTCATTTCAGAGCTCATCCTCTTAAGCACTGATGGATAGTAGCTTCTGTTATATTCTTCTTAACGTTAGTAGATCTTTCCACCAAACTGGAATGTAAAATACACTGAGACACTCACTACGCAAATGAAGAAATGTTAATACTTTGTGTGTTCACTTCATATATGTTTTAAAGAAATAAATATTTTAGATCAGTTGAGATCCCCTGCTTACCCTCCCTGTTGCATTCTTGTCTTTTTGTCCATTCCTCAGGCAATGTTCCTCCTGAAATTGGTATGTTTTCTTCCAGTCTAAGATGCTGTACCTTTATCAGATGTGTTTACCTTCATAATTCTCTTTAAAAAAAAAAAAATAGTTTTGCAACTAACATTTACCACTGGATTTCTGTTAAATAGGATGTGGATTCTTTTTTGATGTGCTGGGGTATTTTTAATCTCTCCTCCTTCTCCCCTTCCCCACACAACTCCTGGGTCACTGGAGAATTTAGGTACATTTCATTTTGTTTAATTTGGGCTTTGGGAAAGGAGGACAGTTGGAGTTTATCATTTTCCATAAGAATGATAAAAAAAAAACAACACCCGAAACTCCCTTTTCTCATCTTTCCCAGGATGTACTTTGTGAGTTTTCTATTTTTAAAAAGTTCTTGTCTCGTGGATAGGGTTAGGCAAAAAAGCCTTCCCTGTTACTTAACTGAAGGTGCATGAAGCCAGGGGATGAGGCCTGGGATACGGTCAGTGCTCGGTTACCCAGAGCCTGGTTTTGATCAGAGTGCCTGTTGTCATGGATTTTGCTTTGCCTGTCAACTATTGCTGTCTGTCCTGTCAGGTCTCGGGGTACAGCCAGATATAGCTTCAGTCGTGTCCGACTCTGTGCAGCCCCATAGACGGCAGCCCACCAGGCTCCGCCATCCCTGGGATTCTCCAGGCAAGAACCCTGGAGTGGGTTGCCATTTCTTTCTC
>SJYX01006475.1:35619-46124 GCA_006410675.1 Oreotragus oreotragus
TGTTTTAAAGAAATAAATATTTTAGATCAGTTGAGATCCCCTGCTTACCCTCCCTGTTGCATTCTTGTCTTTTTGTCCATTCCTCAGGCAATGTTCCTCCTGAAATTGGTATGTTTTCTTCCAGTCTAAGATGCTGTACCTTTATCAGATGTGTTTACCTTCATAATTCTCTTTAAAAAAAAAAAAATAGTTTTGCAACTAACATTTACCACTGGATTTCTGTTAAATAGGATGTGGATTCTTTTTTGATGTGCTGGGGTATTTTTAATCTCTCCTCCTTCTCCCCTTCCCCACACAACTCCTGGGTCACTGGAGAATTTAGGTACATTTCATTTTGTTTAATTTGGGCTTTGGGAAAGGAGGACAGTTGGAGTTTATCATTTTCCATAAGAATGATAAAAAAAAAACAACACCCGAAACTCCCTTTTCTCATCTTTCCCAGGATGTACTTTGTGAGTTTTCTATTTTTAAAAAGTTCTTGTCTCGTGGATAGGGTTAGGCAAAAAAGCCTTCCCTGTTACTTAACTGAAGGTGCATGAAGCCAGGGGATGAGGCCTGGGATACGGTCAGTGCTCGGTTACCCAGAGCCTGGTTTTGATCAGAGTGCCTGTCGTCATGGATTTTGCACTGCCTGTCAACTATTGCTGTCTGTCCTGTCAGGTCTCGGAGTACAGCCAGATATAGCTGCTGCTGCTGCTAAGTCACTTTAGTCGTGTCCGACTCTGTGCAGCCCCATAGACGGCAGCCCACCAAGCTCCGCCATCCCTGGGATTCTCCAGGCAAGAACCCTGGAGTGGGTTGCCATTTCTTTCTCTGATGCGTGAAAGTGAAGTCGCTCAGTCGTGTCTGACTCTTAGCGACCCCATGGACTGCAGCCCACCAGGCTCCTCCATCCATGGGATTTTCCAGGCAAGAGTACTGGAGTGGGGTGCCATTGCCTTCAACAAGATATAGCTGACTGGTGACCAGATTTGGGAGCACACATCAGAGGTCACAGAGGTCACTGATTCAGCAGAGTTGGGACTCTCAGAAGAAGTCCTAAGGACAGATCTGATGAAGCTGATACTTCATCATCATGTAGCAAGTAGAGATGGTGGTAAGCCCGTTTCATCAAAGATCACTGGGGATTTATTTCTGAAGGCACCTAGGGCAGTGCCATGTACAGAATAGAGCACGTCAGTGTTTCCTGAACTTAAATCTGTGCGTCAGAATGTGGATGCTGAGCGTAAGCATCAATCACTTTCTTCCTCAGGAGTGAGTTGAAGTTCTAAGAATCAGGATCCCTACAAGGGGTGGCAAGTCACTGGTTATCAAGGGTGAGGGAGGAAGTCCAGGGACCCTGAGGGTGGCCCAGTTGTGCAGAGGCAGATGTGAGCAGCTAGCAGTCCCTTGACCGTTTTCCCCGGGGAGTCTGGTAGCCTTGGCCAGCAAGGTGGATTCAGGTCACGGCAACCAAGAGACCATTGACTGTGTGTGCATCTAAGAGGACGTTATCTGTGCTTGTGCTCATCACATGGGGAGCCAGTGTGGCGGAACCGCTTTGAGGGCTGGCTTTGGAGCCACACAGACTTGCCCTTGAACCCTGGCATGTGATTTGGCCCAGCATCTCCACCGATTTGAGTCTCAGTTTCTTCATCTACAGAATGGGAATAATCATGCTTGACTCACAGTAGGATATGAGAATTAAATGAGAAAACATGCGCAGCACGTAGTATACAGCTTTGTGTGCGTTTAGCGATCAGTACATGGTAGCTATCAATAGTAATGCTACAGAGAAGTTGGTTGAATGGGAAAAAAACTGCAAATGAAGGAGGCTGTTCTAGTGTAGTACTATGGAGGGTCATCTCCAGAGCTGGATGCTTGGATTTAAATCATTTAGGTGCATCACTCACTAGTTGTGTGACCATGAGCAAGTCTTTCATCTCTTTGTGCCTCTCTATTTTCATTTGCAGAATTGAGGCAATAATAGTTCCTACTTTATAGAATCAATCTATAATGTGAAAAAACAAAACAGAAAGCTTCACCAGAATTCTTGGCACATAGCAAGCACTGTAGTTAACGTAAGCGCTAATTTTAACAGTTAGTTATTACCAGTAGTTATGGGGAACTGATTAGAGTGTAAAACTAGAATATGGCGGTTCTTTATGAAGCAGAAAGTGTGCCACCACGGGAAGTGCTTAGAGGGGATGTAGTTTTGGGGATTCAGATGTTGGGAGGGTGGTAATATTAGGCCTCCACCATGCTCCTTCCTCCACTAGACAAGAAACACGGTATGATGGCTACTTACTAGCTGTGTGACTAGGCTAGTTACTTAACTTCTCCGTGCCTCAGGTGGGCCACGCTTATGTAAAATAGGACAATTGCATTTCCCACCTTATAGGGTTGTTGTGAAGATTAGAAGGCTTCGTAGATGAAGGGTACTTAGAATGGTGTGTGCGTGGCCTGTGTGTACGTGTGTGTGCGCGCGCATGCGTGACACTCAGTCGCTTCAGTCATGTCCAGCTCTTTGCAACACAATGGACTGTAGCCTGCCAGGCTCCTCTATCCCTGGAGTTCTCGAGGCAAGAATGTTGGAGTGGGTTGTCGTGCCCTTCTCTAGGAGATCGTCTCGATCTGGGCTTCCAACCCGTGTCTCCTGCTTTACAGGTGGATTCTTTAACCACTGAGCCACTGGGAAAGCCCACTTAGAATGATAACTTCATTCCAAACCTGAGATTCTTTCTCTCCAACATCCATTCCTTCCATTCTCTCTCCTTCCTCTACCTTTCTGTCTCTTAAAATAGGAAGCACTTTGGGTCCCTGTTGCTTTAGAACTTTCTTTAGCTGGCTCATGACTATGAGGGGTGACTTTGCATTTTAAATGTTTGTTTTGGAGCTCACACTTACGTCTGTTGAGAACATATTTCGACAGCAATCTGTCAGCCCAGTAATGAGGATTTGCTAATGAGCCTCCCGGCAGACGCTTTTTATTTACAGAGATAACAAATGCCACTACTTGGCTGTGCCTTGAATCATTTCAAAGGCGAGTAGACTCATTATAGTCATCAATACTTGCTATACCAAGGCTCATTTTGTCTGAGGACTGTGTATATAATTTGGATTTCTGTTAATTGAATCATTCTTGATATTCCTTCAAAGGGAAGAATCTTTTAAAACTCCTGTCCTTTCACCCATCCCTGAAACTATCTGTTTTGTAATGGCTAACTTCTGCAGATCACATGTTAGACACAATTTGCTGCTGTTAGAACTGTGGGCATTATTTTAGGATGTTTGCCAAACTCCTCAGACATTCTCAGCCTTTCTGTGTTCCTAAGGCAGAGGTTGAAAACATGCGTAGGAACACAGGAAGGATGCAGGCAGGTGATGGAAAGAAGAGAGGGGCTGGGTAGAGGCTGGTGAGTTGGAGATGCCTCCTTTTGTCTGATGAGACCAGCTGCCCCTCACCATNCCTTTGGATGTTTCCTCATGGGGGCTTCTGACAAGGATGGAAGGAAATGGTCACCACTCTCAGGAAGCCATTCTTGATTTCCCCCCCTCGCATCCCTGCTGGGTTAGGCACTTCTGTGGGCCCTTGCACCCTGAAGAGTAACTACCTCCTTAGTGGCCTGTCTTCAAGGCTGTGCCGAGAGCTCCTCTAGGGCAGATCCATTTAGATTTGCTGGGCCCAGGGTGTGTACTCAGCAGGTGAAGGGTGGTGAGGGGAGAGACAGGGTCCTCCCTTGATCAGCTTCCCTCTGCAGAATCCCCGGACCAGCACTGTGCTGTCTGTCTCAGCCAGTCGTCTTTGGGGAAGTGAGAGACACCCTTGGAGGCCGAGGCCCTGAGCCGAGAGGCCCTTTGCTTTTCGCTTCGCTTCCCTAACAACTTCAGCCGGAAGAGAGAGAGAGATGTGGGCACTTTAATGAATGCAGATCTGGTCTCTCAGGGGCTTAGAGTTCTGAAATGGGGTGGATACCTTTCTGAAAGCCAAAAGGCCATATTTCTGGTCCAAGTGTCAGGAATAGCACGAGGACCATCAGCTCAGGCTGTGAGAGTCACGGGAGCAGGAATCTGCATCTTGGAGGGCTGGTCAGAATCGGCCTGTTTCTGCCCTCAGATTCTGTTCCTTCCTTCAGCCATCAGACTACAGCCGGAAGAGAGAGATGTGGGCACTTTAATGAATGCAGATCTGGTCTCTCAGGGGCTTAGAGCTCTGAAATGGGGTGGATACCTTTCTGAAAGCCAAAAGGCCATATTTCTGGTCCAAGTGTCAGGAATAGCACGAGGACCATCAGCTCAGGCTGTGAGAGTCACGGGAGCAGGAATCTGAATCTTGGAGGGCTGGTCAGAATCGGCCTGTTTCTGCCCTCAGATTCTGTTCCTTCGTTCAGCCATCAGACTGAACACCTCACAGGCACTCAGGACACAGCATTTACAAAATACAGCCTCTCTCTGTAGCGGCAACAAAAGGCAAGCAAAAGGAACTAATTGTAAATTTCTGAGTGCCTGCTATCTGCCAGGTTCACTTTAGAGTACTTTTCATGCCTTAACTCAGCCAAGTCTTATGACCCCGCTATGAGGCAGGTACCGTTATTATTTCTATCTATTAGATGAGGAAACGGAGACTCACAGATCGATTAGGTCATTTTGACCAGGAGGCACTGGAATTTGTTTGACCCAGGTGACTTGGCTCCAGGATTTCAGCACTTAACCTGTCTTCGACTGCCTCCTGGAGGACCATGGCAGTTAGCAAGAGGAAGTAAACAGACGCTTGAGTAGGAAGTCGTGCATTTCCTGAGAAGAGGAGGGGGCAGGGCAGGGGGTGACACCTGCTCTGCATCAAACACGACTGGCAGGAATTATTAGGTGAAGAGTTCAGAGAGAGAGAGAGAGAAGCTTAGAGGAGCTGAGAGATGAGCATGACTGTGGCTGGAACCTCAGGTCTGAGTGCCAGGTAGAAAAAATTCAGATTTGTCCAGAGAATGATGGGGAGCCACAGAAAAAGCCATTTCTCTTTTCTTCACCTTAAAATAATATTAATTTTTTGAAAAACGCGTACAGTAAGGGTTTCCTCCCCTACCCTTTTCTGTCCTGGGTTCATTTGATCACTTTCTGGAGCAGAAGAGAGCTGCAGGGCTTACCTCCTAAGGAAAAACTGTCAAAATGCTCTGTTCTCCAAAGTGAATGGTCTGACGTCCCAGCAGGAAGCCACCTCTCCTGACCCTGGTTTGGTCCTGCCCCTTGATGACTAAAGCTTCCAGGTTTCAGATGAAACTGATAATGGACAAGCTCTTTGGTATCTTAAGGAATGAGGAATCCTCAGATGAATCCTTCAAATCCCAAGACAGCTGGACCCGGGAGAATTTTGTTTTATTCATACATTTTTAGAGCCGAGTCCACTTTGATAACTTTTGAAGAGAAAGGAGCTAGAGAGATCTTCGCATTGAATTATGTGTCAGCCATGGTCCGTCTTCTCTCAGGTCTTGAGAGCCTCTGCTCAGCATCAGTCGAATGCATTTATTCCCCTTTAGCGTCTCCCGTTCAGCAGCACAGCTGTGCAATATTATGAGTCACATCTAGTTGGAAGTTAANATGGTCCGTCTTCTCTCAGGTCTTGAGAGCCTCTGCTCAGCATCAGTCGAATGCATTTATTCCCCTTTAGCGTCTCCCGTTCAGCAGCACAGCTGTGCAATATTATGAGTCACATCTAGTTGGAAGTTAATTTCCTGATGAATGTGGACAAACGGGTGAGCTTTGGCTCCCTCCTGTTTGCATTTGGATGAGAAGAGAAATGTGCCTTTCAATCCAGTTCTCAAATAAGAGGTGAAAATTCTGCCATTCCCAGTCTGGTACTCAATAGTGATTCCTAAGCAGGACCACTGCTGTTGTTCTCAGAGTCTCCATCAGCCCACCTCCCCCTCCTTTCTATGTATGGACAACGGAGTGCCTCCAAATCAACATCAAGTGCAAAGGTAGCTTTAAGTTAGGACCTCTGCACACATAAACCCAGTCCCCCAACCCAGTACTGCTTTTAAGAGCCTGTTAACTAGAACGTATACCATAAAGGTGCATTTTTGAGCCATTCTTTTTTGTCAATTCTACAAAATTGGATGTATTTTAAAGATACAGTTTTGTAAATATTTAATGTTCTGCTAATTTGATTTTGAATTGTGTCAAGTGTTCTGTTTTTGGGTTTTTATGTTTTATTATACTTTGTTAAAAAGGAGAAATTTTACATTTTAGAATTTTTTATGAGTAAATTTAATGCTGCTGCTGCTGCTGCTAAGTCGCTTCAGTCGTGTCTGACTTTGTGCAACCCCATAGATGGCAGCCCACCAGGCTCCCCCATCCCTGGGATTCTCCAGGCAAGAGTACTAGAGGGGGTTGCACTGAAAATAAAGAGTGTAGACAAATATCCCACATTACTTTTTACTAGCTGTGTGACAGGAAAAAATTATACTGTCTTTTCTTCATCTGTAAAACGGAGGTATTAACAGTACCTCCCTCATAGGGAGGCCTTAGTATTAAAGCTAAAGGCCTTACTATGCATGAGCAGTTTAATGTGCAGCTCATCGCTACTGCTATGTGAGCATTTTGCTGTTATTAGTACCGTTGATGCCAATCAGAATGGCAGCTGCAGTTGAAACAAATCAGTACCAAACGGGAAAATCTTGTGACCCTGAAGTCACAGAGTTAAAGAGCAAGACGTGGATAACAAAGATACCTCTGAGATTCCCACCCCCAACAATTATTTTCAAAATATTATTAATGGCACAAGGATACCTTCCCTGCATTATGTATCATATATCACACTGCATTATGTCCATTAATGTGCAGCTCATCGCTACTGCTATGTGAGCATTTTGCTGTTATTAGTACCGTTGATGCCAATCAGAATGGCAGCTGCAGTTGAAACAAATCAGTACCAAACGGGAAAATCTTGTGACCCTGAAGTCACAGAGTTAAAGAGCAAGACGTGGATAACAAAGATACCTCTGAGATTCCCACCCCCAACAATTATTTTCAAAATATTATTAATGGCACAAGGATACCTTCCCTGCATTATGTATCATATATCACACTGCATTATGTCCTATTATATAAGCATTAAACACATAGAGATAAGGCAAAATCCTCCCTTGACCCCTCCACGCCTCCTGGTCCCAGGGCCCTGCCTCTCCTCACAGATACACATGTTGGTAGTGTTGGTACACGTGTCCATACCCTTCTCTCTGAACATGCACCCACGTAATATACCTGCCTTGTTTTTTCATTGAAAACACTCTGTATGCATCTTTTCAAGCTTGGTTTCCCCCCACTAATATATATCATTAAACATATCAAAACTAGGGGCTTCTCTGGCAGCCCAGTGGCTAAGACTCCACACTCCCAAGGGAGGGACCCCAGATTCGATTCCTGTTCAGGGAACTAGATNTGAAAACACTCTGTATGCATCTTTTCAAGCTTGGTTTCCCCCCACTAATATATATCATTAAACATATCAAAACTAGGGGCTTCTCTGGCGACCCAGTGGCTAAGACTCCGCACTCCCAAGGGAGGGACCCCAGATTCGATTCCTGTTCAGGGAACTAGATCCCACATGTCGCAACTAATGCTGGAACTAAAAAATAAAATATCCCACATACCAAAATGAAAATCAGAGATCCCGTGTGCTAAGACCTGGGTCAGCCAAAGAAAGAAAGAAAGAAACATCAAAACTGTGTCATATTTTTAAAGCCCTACTACATGGAATTTCGTTACGAATTCCATTGCAGATTATTTAGCCATTTTTCTCTCTTGACAGACATTTTAGTGTTAACTAGTTAACTAAGTTAATTTTAGTGTTTTTTAATACTTTCCTGATGCACACACATCCTTGTTCAAGTGTTGTTGTGTCTCTAGGTTCAGTATCACAGGAAATATGCATTAAATTTTTTCTAATACACACTGCTACAACACCTCCCAGAAAGGCTGGGCTGTATCACTGTGCCTCCCATCTGCGTGTAAGGCTCTCTGTGTAGAGCTGTTCTGAGGGAGCCTGACTCTCAGAAATCATGAACTTTATGAGAAACTTCTCACCAGTGTTCTGGAGGCTCCTTTCTCCCTTGATTTATCCTCATCTCACATTCTTGCTTTTCAGAATCCTTGAGCTTGATCTGATTGTCAGAGATGAAGATGGAAATATCTTGGACCCCGATAATACCAGCATCATCAGCTTGTTCCATGCACATGAAGAAGCGACTGATAAAATCACAGAGCGTATTAAAGAAGAGATGGTGAGCTGTGTGAAACAGGCTTTGTTTGGCCAAAGGAAGCAGGCTTTAGCACCCCATAAGCTTAAAATAATCTAATTAACCAGACTGTATATTATTCAAAGGGACATCTGTCCTATGACCTGAGATGATCAGTAACAACATGCATTTTATTGTGTTTTATACTCAGATCTTGATTCATTCTACAGACAGCCCATGAGACGTTTAATGCCAGGATTTTCTATTCCAGAGAGGAAAAAAGAAGAAATGTAAAAAATAAACGTAATTGAGTAAATAATTCCAGATGGGGATGAATTTCTAAAAGGCAATCAATTAGGGCTATGTGAAACAGAGTGAATCAGGAGCTATTTTAAAAGGTACCATGAGGAAAGACCTGTCCCAGGAGGGACATCTGAGATGACACTTATATAATGTGAAGGCAACAGGCCTAGAAAGATTTGGGGATAAGATGTTCAATGTGGTGGGGGCGAGGAGGGGGTCAGCATGTGCAAAGGCCCTGAGGTAGGACTGAGCTCTGACTGTTCAAGGAGTAGAAAGGCCAGTATGGATGGGGCCTAAAGAGCAGTGAAAGAGTTTAGGCAATACTTTGGAGAGGCAGGTAGCAGGAGTCGGCTCTCACAGGACCTAAGAGTCACGGGAAAGAATGAGATATCATTCCAACTGTGGAAGATGTTATTCCAACTGTGGTAGGAAGCCAGCAAAAGATCCAAGGAAACATAATCTTTGCAAGGTTAACCTAATCTGATTTGTATTTTTATAAGTATTTTACCACTGTGCATTATTTAGAAACAACTTTATTTTTAGCTTTACTGAGATCTAATTTTCATACAATAAAATTAATTCATTTAAAATTACAATCTAATGAATCTTATTAATATATAGTGTTGGGCAAACTCTACCACAATCGAGGTATAGAATAATTCCAACATCTTAAAAGTTTCTTTGAGTTTCTTTGCAGTTCAACCCCCTTCTCCAACCCCAAGTCTTGGGCAACCCTTTTCGTGACTATACTGTCTTTTCTAGAATTTAATGTGAAAGGAATCAAATGGTTTTGGTGTTTGACTTCTTTAGTTTATGATGTTCTTTAGTTTAATGTTGTTATGTGTATTGGTGTTTTTTCCTTTTCATTGCTCAGTTGCTATACCGTTGGCCAAGGGTATATATCATATATCAATTGTTAAATATATGGGTTGCTTCTAATTCAGGGCTATTATAACTAACAACGCTATGAACGTTTACATACAAAGTTTTGTGTGGGCAAATGTTTTTATTCTTTTTGGGTAATAATTGTTGGACTGTATGATAAGAGTATGTTTAAGTTCTTCAGGTACTGCCGTAGTATTTCCCAGGAGGGCTTCACAGTCTTGTGTTCCCATCAGCAGCAGATGAGTGCCAGCTTCTCTGCATTCTTTACACTTGATATTGTCAGTCTTTTAACTTTAGCCAGTCTAGTGGTTGTGTAGGGGTACCTCATTGCTGTTTTGAATGTCCCTGAATGATTAGTAATTTTCATGTACTTACTGGCCTTTACCATTTGTATCTTTTTTTGTGAAGTGTTTGTTCAAATACTTTGCCCATTTTCATTGGGTCAGTTTTCTTATCATTGAGTTGTAAGAATTCTTTGTATATTCCAGATGCGAATTTTTAATCAGATGCATGTTTTGCAAATATATTTTCTCCCAGTGCTTACTTGGGAGAAGTGTATTTTTCGATGAGCAAAATGTTTAGTTTTGATAAAGTCTGTTTAAGCATTTTTTTCCTTTTATATAGTTTGTGCTTTTTATGACACTAAATTTTATAAGGAAGGCTAGATTGTTTGCGATATTCCCCAAGATCAAGATCGAGAGAGTCAGAGTGACTTGACTCAGACAAAAGATGCTTTTGGTAGAAGGCCTGAACATAATGTTGAAATCTTTAGGCTCAAAACCTACATAGTTCTCAATATCCTGGGCCACCTTTCCATTGTCCTAAGTGGTGCAGGGCTAATTTTCTCTTTTCCTCTCTTTTCCCTTCCACCTCTCAGTCAAAAGATCAGCCTGATTATGGAATGTATTCCCGGATTTCCTCATCCCCTACCCATAGCCTGTATGTCTTCGTGAGAAACTTTGTGTGCAGAATTGGGGAAGATGCTGAGCTCTTCATGTCTCTCTATGACCCCAACAAGCAAATGGTCATAAGGTAAGTATGTTCGGTATTGCCTGACCTCTCTGCATTTGGGAGGTGTGGGTTGGCAGAGCTCCGAGCATCTTTTCC